>RJWJ010003316.1:0-87990 GCA_004363605.1 Indri indri
GTTATTAGCAGATAAATTTCCACAGAGAATTTTGAGATCTCTGCTGTTTCCTCATTTTTTAACTAGAAGAAGAATATTGTTAGTAAAAAAAAATACATAAAAGAATGAGAGGACAATGGATATATTACTGTCAGGATGACTTTTTAAAATGTATTTGTTTTCATCTCAGTGTTTAAGTTGGTTGGTTAAGTGGATGTTGTTAAACAATATTTTGTGGAACCCAGAAAGCATTTCCCTTTTCACATTTGTTAACAACAATTAAATTTTGTTATTAATTTTTAATGTAGTTCCTTTGTTAATTAAGTGGTCTCTAGGCAAATAAAATAAAATAAAATAAAGCTAAGTGAGACCATTCTGTTTTGTTCAACAGAGTATTTAGCACCTAGCATAATGCCAGTATAAAACGGATGCTAAATACATTCATTGAATAATAAAGGAAGCATCTTCTATCACAGATGTATTTTCAGTTTTATTTTCTTTAAAAAGGATTTGGCTGTCTATGAAGTTTTCACATTTACTTTGTCTTTCCCTATTCACTTTTCTTCACTGCAGTCATGTAGAAAAAAACTAAATATTGTATTCCCAGTCTCCTCTGCTGGATGTGGAGTCTTAATTAGCTTTTCAAACACATTGCAGATAAAACCTATTAATCCTCTGACCTTCACTGAATTCAAAACTTTTTGTGTTAATTGTTTTGAGAGAATAATAGACAGTTTTTCTGTTTTTTTTTAAAAAAAAAGTCCTTGCATCTCTGCCAGGAAAACAGTAGAACCAGGAAGAACACTTGAAAGCAGGCTTGTTTTTGAGCTGCCATCCTTTGCCATTAGTACATGTCAGGGGAGAGTCACTTGAAAACTTCATGAAAACCATTTGTTTTCTCACATTTTTATAAAAATCAACCTTTAAAAATGACTTCTATCCATAATTGGCAAAAAATAGTAGTTAGGTCATTTGAGATAATTGTAATTTTGTTGATTAAAGCCCTGCATGAAAAAGGAACTTACATTTATTGTCCACCTATTCCATTTCAAGCACTTTGCTTGAATTATCTCCTTAAAACTTCAGCATTCCTCTTCCCATAGGGTTTGACCATTCATGTCAACATTCACTTCTGTTTGCAGTATTTCGATCACTCAGTTAGGTACTGAAAATAAACCGATGAAAATCACCACTGTCATTTCACAGAAGAGCAAACAGATCACATATTCATTTGTTTCCGAAAGTAAAAATTCCACTGCCAATAAAGAAAAGAATGAAGACTTGAACTCTGCTCTCTCTGATTCTAGAATCAGGGCCAAAGCACCAGTGATCAGCAACTAGTAGGTGGGGGTGTGAGGATCGCCCAAGGAGACAGACACACCAGTTTGCACCTGTCGCACTGCGATAATTTTTACTTACACTTTCTTTTATTCTCAGAGGTGTCTGGTAAGGATGATTGTACCCAGATCAATTTTTTAAAATATGCATCTCTAGATATTTAATTATGTAGAGTACCAGGGTCCATCTTCCCTTCAGAGATTATGATTCGATTGAATTGGCATAGAGGCTAGAGTTCTATATTTTTAAAATTATCCTTGGGTGATTCTGTGCTGTCAAGTAAGGAAAACACTTATCAAGGCTCATAAAAAAAGTATCCACGAGCAGTGAAACAGAATATTCTGCCTGGAGTCAGGAGCCTGGACATGAGGTCTGATGCTGCCACTGGCTATATAGCCTTGAGCAAGTCTCTCATCATCCCAGGCTTCCGCTCTTCCCTTATAAACCAAGGGGTTGGAACAGAGTCAGCGGCTTTCTGTTGGAGTTGGTAGTTGGGTATAAGGGAAGGAGTATCTTGTAGGGAGGAGACTTTATCAAAGTATATGAGCTTCTGAGACTCCTGTAGCCATCATCTATCTTCATGGGAGCTGGAGGTGAGTGAAGAGGTGTTTGTTCTCTTTGACAATAACTGCTTTTAGAGTGCCAGGGTTTGTGATGGAAGTAGATTGTATGGCCTCATCATTACTTATGTTGCAGCAGGGAAAGAAAGATTAAAAACTTCGGTAGATGATCCTTAATTTCTCTCTCTAAATCTAAACATTTTTTAAAAAAATTATGATTGGATTTAACAACTTCTTGATTAAATAACTTCTCTGTCAGCTGCTTAGTTTAACCACACACACACACACACACACACACACGCACACACACGATGTATGAAACAACAGCTGAAGACATACTTGATGATGTGAGCACTAACTGATTTTTTTGGTCTCTTTCCTACGGAGTTGCTGGAGGACAATAGTGTGAATATCCACCCTTCCTTGCCAGCTGGCTTTTACTCCTAAAGCAGGGAAATAACTGTCACACTTACTCTACCCATTATGACAAGCTGCCTCTGGTTGAAATTATTACAACATGTTCTTATTAGGGTCTGAATCCCACTTCCATTTGTGCATTACACCTACCTAGTCCTGGATGAGTAATGTTCCTTGTGAGAGCCAAATAAGCAAAATGTGGAATTAGCCTTGGACAAAAATAGCCACTGTTACAAACGTGCCATAAGGGCTGAAATGGTTCAGATCATCATCCCTAGGTGTCTTTGCTTAACAAAGGCAGCTAGGAGGGGTTATTGGCCTCAGAGGTGGAATATAGCTGTTGCTCTGTTGAAAGAAAAGTGCTCCTTTGGCTATTGCTTCTTTGTCCACAGGCAAATACTGTGATATGAGAAACTGGAAAGGTGGGATGTGCAATTGGCAGCTTGGTGTTGAAGGCATTAGGACAGGATTTTTCTCTTTCTGCCCACTGCCAGCTGTCTCTTCCACACAGGTTGAATGCATGTGCCTTGCCTTTGACATTGTGCATTTAAATGCCAACCCAAGCAATTTACGGTACAAAAGGGCAAAGATTCTTCTCTCCTCTCATTGGCTGACCTTTTTGATTCTGCTTTATAAAGGCATTAAAAGAGCCCCTATGACTATATTTCCGATCTTCAAAACCAATCACAAAATAACCCCCCATACGATGCTATTTATATACATTGCTCCCAGTTTCATGCATTAAAATATAAAGAATAATTTGAATCTCTGGACTTGAACATGGAAAACTATAACTATCTCAGTTAGCTGAAAGTAATATCAAATTTCATTTTGAGATTTTGGTAATAGGGGTCAAACATTAATATTTGAAGAAATATGTAAAACATAATTTTATATATGGGAATTTAGGCCAACAATACTTGAATCTGAATCTGAAAGGCATACTTAATGTGTTGGAAGAGATTTTCATATAGTAATCTTATTGAATAGGTATAAAAAGAAACGCAAAACTGAAAGTAAGGTTGGTAGTATGCAAATCTACATTCTTGACAAATGATTTGTGTGGATTTAATGATTCTCATTCTCCCCAGGTGTTCATTCATTCATTCAATTGTTCATTTATTGAGTTCTACCATTAGAGAAGTATTCTTCTAGGTACTAAAAAATGATAACAAGACAAAGTTTTTGCATTTATAGCACTGCATAGAGTAACGAGGGAAACAGACAATGAAGGGTATGTGACAGTATATCTGGGAATGACACTTGCTACAAAGAATAATGAGGGTAAGTGGATGGAGAATAAAGAAAGTGCTGCTTTTCACAGGGTGGTCTGGGAAGGCCTCTGTGGGGAGATGCTGAGCGCAGACTTGAACGAAGGCAGTGAGTTGTACACATCTTTGGAAACAGTTCCACATAAAGGAAATGCAAGTTCCACAGAGAGGAAATGCAAACACCCTAAAGACCAAGGAAAGTAAAAGCAGCAGTGCAATGGAATGGCATGAATGGAGGTGGGGGTGGTAAGACGTGAGGTTAACAGAATTGTGGAGGTCTGGACCATAAAATATATTATCCCAAGTGAGATTCGACGTTTTTTAAAGGACCTGAGTACAGTTCATTTTAAACAATTACAAAAGTGATAAAAAGTAGGGTAAACGATAAAAATATTTCTCATTTGCTTTGTTGTCTAGAAAAGTTGTTTAATTGCCTCTTACTCTGTCCCCTTACCTCTAGTGATAGTCGCTGAATGTTGCAGGCAAAAGTCTTCCCTTCAAAAAAGGAAAAGGCTAGTGCCATCTGGTGGCCACACTTGTGAACATCATACTCTATCTTAAGAGTATTTGCAAAGACAAAAGCATTTAGGCCTAGTAGTAATGAAGCTTTCAATAATGCCCGTTACCGCTGGGTAAATGTGTCTATTGAGCACGTATAAAACTAGAATAAATTTAGAAACTCTGATAAAATACTGGCTGATGTTGTGTGTACTTTGAGCAATCTTTTAGTTTAGCCCAACAAATGGTTATTTTTATCTATACAGTATATGTAATGCAGTCCATACAATAGGTAATAAATAAATTCATGTTCAGTTGAAATGCATCTAATGTATATTTATCAAAGAGGTATCATCTTCTTTTTTTAAGTACACAACTCTAATAACCTTGAATCCAGAGAGAGACCACATATCCTATTTACTGTGGTAGTTACTGCTGCAGCATGATTATTTGGCTAGCACACTTTCTTTCATATAGCTTTCAGCTAATAAATAAAAATTACTTTAAAGGATAGAAATAACAATGTTTTAACATTACATACATTTATCTCAAGTGTTACAGATTCAGACTGCCTGGGTTGGAGGCTTGGCTCAATCACCTACAATTTGGGTGGATGAGCCTTAGTTTCCTCATCTGGAAAGACACTAGCAGTTTCCAACCTAACAGGAGTGTTGTGAAGATTAAATAATAAAATGCAGCTAAATTGTCTAGCACAGTACCTGAAATACTACAAGTAATCAATACATGGTAAATATGCTTATCATTATTACATATTTTATATGTATCACTTGATAAGGTAAAGATCAAATCATGGTCTCAATGGAAAAGTTACACATAAAAATATAAGTAGCTTGTAAGGATAGTTTAATCTGATCATCCAATAAGCATTAATTGATTTCTTTCTTTGTAGTAAGCACTGTTCTGCCATAGCCAATAAACATTTACATTACTAAGAAGCATTGAAAGCTACAAAAGCACAAGCCTCTGAGTGTTTAATAATTGTGTTTGCACAGTAGCATCTGGCATAGATTAAATGCTTAGTAAAAATTTGTTGAAAGAATGGTGGCACATGCCCATAGTCCCAGCTACTCAGGAGGCTGAGGCAGGAGGATCACTTGAGCCCAGGAGTTTGAGGTTGAAGAGCTATAATGACACCATTACACTCTAGTCTGGACAACAGAGTGAGATTCTTTCTCAAAAAAATAAAAAAGGAATTAGAAAGGACTCCTTAAATATTGTATAAAGATTATCTAGTTATCTTATCCATGTAACTAATGTAACTCGATAGAAATTAATGTTTCTGTATGTAGATGTATACAAAATTGGAATGATTCAAAATTATATTATCATTACATTTTTACCTAGGAGAATGATGTCAGCAATAATGCTATCCTAGGGTACTCATTTTTCAGCAATAATAAAAAGATTCTTGCATTACTAATTGTGAGCAGGATCTTTAAAGAGAAGAATTCTGGCACAAATACACAAATCATTGCATTTGTATATCTTGTCTTTTTTTCTAATATGTAATGTGTGTTTTAAGACTTGACTCTCAAAATAGCAATTCCACTTTCTTATTTTCAAGTTGTTGGTCTTGCTTGGGAGTTATTTATTATTACACTTATATACTTCCCTGTTTTCTATTCAGCTAAAAACCTTTCTCTACAACATACGGAATCAAGGATTTAATTTTCCCTGACTTAAAGAAAAGCTGATCCTGGCATACATAAAATTGGTATCTATCAAATGAACTCTAGAATGATGTCAACTTCTTGCTAATATTCAATATGCATCCATGGAAATACTCCTTTAAACAATGAATTTCAGAATATCAGTGCAATGTAAAAATTTCTACTGTCTCTAACTCACATATTCCTGTAGATCCTGTGGAGTGAATTCTTATTAAACATAAGATAACACTTATTCTGTGTTTTAATGATAATTCAGTGGTCTCTAGAATTTTCCTAACTTTGCATAAAAAGGATTTAGTAACCTTAAGGTTAACCTTGATCAATATTTCAGAAAGTATTATTAAATCATTATTTATCAGAACCGAGGTGAAATGCTAATCACAAAACCCAGCAGAGGTTCACCCAAATCAAAAAACTCATGTAAAATTAACCTTAATTCTTTATCAGATAATGAACTTGAAAATCAGAGAAATTGTGTAGACTTGATGGATGTGTAGTGAAGCTTTTGAAAAGGTGGCTTATGACATGTGGTTAAAAGGGAAAAAATGGGATGAATGCAAGGGATAGCTAATAACCCCTTGAACCTCTACTAATCAGTGCTTAGTAGCAGACAACTCTCAACCTGGTAGAGACGTCTAATGGTGTGTAGAGGGTTCTGGCATCTCCAGAGAGTCCCTGGATTTAGTCATTCTTGAAAAAAAAAAAAAAGATTTACTTTTTGCATTGTTAAATAACTCTTTATTTGTAAGAAGCCCATTCATGACAATGGGTTTTGACACATTTGCTATCATAATAGGCAAGCACATCTTCAAATTCAATAATATTTATTAGAATTTTATGTTGTAAAACACACTTAAGAATGCTTTCTGAGAGTTCTATTCACTCGCCAACTATCTGTATCAAACACCACTCTTTCTGTTGTTGAGGATGTTTTTCTACATGACCTAGTTATTCCTGCAGAGTTCATTTTTATCAGGCTATGAAGTCATCAATTCAATCTTACCAGAAAGAATTAAAGCTTCTTCCTGAGCGCTCAAGTTATTCCTAAGTAATTTTAAGTCATAGTTAGTTCTATATTCTAAAAAAAAAGTTCCTTTAATTATGTTTTATAACCAGTATTTTCTGGTGCTTCACCAAGTGGTGATTTCAGATGTAATCCTAATTAGAGTGGTGATTTGATGATTTGATGCCAGAAAGTGCAGACGTATACAAGTCTCTGAACTTGAAGCTTTTTTGAGAGTTGCTTTGGGAGCAATCGCAGGATGGTGTGTCCAAGCATCAGCTTGGGAGCCTGGATGCTGACATGATTGACGTTATTGCCACCATTGCCCTCGACACTGGGAATTTGTTGAGCACAATGAGACAAAACCATTACATTTTCACAGAGTCACATTGCACAAGTTCTAAACTTTCTGAAGATTTTTATTTTTTAAATCAAGAAATGCTAATATATCTTGATCTCTTATTTTGCTTTTTCCCCATTTTCCCATGCTATTTTCTATATAATGTGATTTTTCATTTCCCACCACCCTCCTTTCCAACTAAACATATTTGGATCTATGCTAAAACACGGAGAATTACTGAACATTTTAGACTTTTTGTTTTGCATTTCAATCTGCTGAAAGCTGTCAAATTCTAAATTAGCTAGCTACTAACGAGCCCAGTCTCCTTTTAAAAAATTTTTTCTTGTGATTTTTGCCTCATGATATGAATTATTTTGTTTTTTAATGATTTCTCATTATTTAGAAAATTTTTAAAAATTTGATATTGATTTATCTAAATGGAAGCAAAATATCCATTCACAGAAGTTACTAAAAGCTACATGTCAGGGTTTAGTGAGTTTCTGGCTCAGCCTACAGTCTGTTGATAAAAAGATGTGATCAATGATGATCACCCATCTTGCTTAAAGACTATCAAGAAGAGACCAAAAAGTGTATTCACAAACTCACCAGGCAGCTATACCACAATGAGTGGGGGATTCTGAAATCTAGAAAGAAAAATATAACATTTCTTAAAATTAGATGGTCTTCTAGCACTTTCCAATTAGACTCACTATATTGGTAGAAATGTTCCATATCTGTGCTGTGGAATATGGTAGTCACTATCTTCATGTAGCTTTTTAGCTCTTCAAATATGACTAGTTATTGAGGAACTGAATTTTTAATTTTATTTAATTTTAGCTTATTTAATTTTTTATTTAAATAGGAAAATGTGGCTATTGGTTGCCACATTGGACCTCAATAGCCTACTCTTTAAAGTCTCCATGTTCTCACTTCATCCCCGCCCATTTCCTTGTTTTTCAAGAACATAGACTTGGGAAGTAAATCGTGGTTTTAGTTAACGCAGGGGTTGGTTTCTGTGTTACCTAAGAGCTAGGCAAGTTTCCATGGTATGCTGATAATTTGTGTGTTGCTAGGAAAAATATGGCACTGAGACATAGCATTTGCTGATTTTCATGTTGGACATAATTCCACCAAGGCCAATTGCAAGCTACCAACATTAAATCAATTAGCCATAAAAATGTCTGAAAATCTATCTGGTCTCATAAACTGGTACAAAGTGGCTCTAATATACTATAGCAGGTGAAAGTCCAAAATCCTTCCCGTGTTTTTGTAAATGCCCCAGAGGTTTATATGGCCAAGATGAACTCTGGCTGTGAGCCCTGCTCTTACTTAATTGGTTCAATTCATAGATTGGCTTCTTAATCCTCTTTATGCTTTCCTTTTGTCTCACATAAGCACTTTTCTTATTTCCAGAAAATCTGCTCACTCGAACCATTTGTGAAAGGGTAGAATTTTAAAAAAAGAAGTCTATGCATGGCAGGGTGTGTGTGTGGGAGAGCACACTGTATGGCAATGTTAACAAACACAGATTAAATATTGGATTATCTCTGCTATTTGATGCCCTCTGGCTACTACTCTCCCCTGCCTTTGCCCAGGTACCCTCCCGTGGCAGGTCGTCTCTCTGACTCTTCTCCATGTTTCTTGTCCAGTCGCTTGTCTTCACTCACTTTGAATTCCTCCCAGGAACTCCATAATTTCTCACTAAGTCGTTCAAAGCAATTCAGTTCTCTCCAGTCTCTACTCTCAGACTCTCCTTTTACTATTCAAACTCATCTATTAATAATTGCTTGAAGGACCCTTTATTTGCCAGGATCAACCTTCGTTGGAAAGTAGTTATTCATAAATTCAACAATATTGAATATCAACTATATGTCAGGCACTCTTCTCATTGTAAATATTAAATTTGGCTCTTGGTTACATTAGTATTAATTGTAATCATTGTCAAAATGCCTAGCACACTGCTGACTCATGTTGGAAGTCAATAGTTATCATTTTATTGTATATTTCTGAAGCAAAATTTAAAAATATATTAGCACATTAAGGGAAAGGCATAATGGATATAAACTTCAGAAAAATTAAACCTTTCATCTCTTTATTCTTCTTAATTATACATTCTGTTTCACCCCCAAAGCTGCCTCTTGAATGTTGATATTTATGATACTTAGATAGGTATAAACAATGATGTAATTCACTATTACTTTAGCAAAATTATGCATAAATTACTGTACTTTTGATTAATATAAGCATGTATTTCCATTGTCCCTGTATAATTTGTCATTGTTGCTGTCATAAATTCCCTAGTTGCATATTGTGGGTACATAGTAAATAAATCCTTAAATCACTTTCAGTTTCAATAGGTGAGTAGTAAATACAATAAATGTTATAGTTATGATTAGTAATATATTTTGGCTTATTTTGTTTCTTTGTTGATCATTCTTTTAGCTTTTGCTGTAAAATTGTTTAGAAACTTTTGTGAGTGTAATGAGCAATATTTCATTGCCCTGATGCTAGGTGTTTGCAGCACAAGGAGGAATTGGGTAGTGTTCTGTGTTACTTCATGCACTTGGGCAGAGATATGTCTTACCAATTCCATCTCTTCTATCTGTCTTTCTCTTGAACTCCATATCCTCCATTCTAGTTCAGGCCACTATTATTCTACTCTGGAACGCTGCTGTATCCTTCTTAGCTGGAACTTCACAACATATAATTCACACCCCATATTTCATACCACATGATTTCATAGAATTAATATCTGATTATTTTACCCTCCATTTAAACCTACCAAAGCTTTACTTTGTCCTCAGCATAAAGTCTGACTTTAAGATTAGTTTCAGTGCCTTTCCTGATCGGTCTCTGGCTTCATCTCTTAAAAATTGCTCCCCTACCCTGTACACGATACACACAAAATTCTATCCAATTGTTTAAAGTCATCTCATTCTCTCTTATACTTTTGGTTCTTCCAGAGGCTTCTTTCTTTGTTCAAATTCTTATCTGTCTCCTCTTTGTTTGAGATGTTTATTCACACTGAAGTATCCAGTTATTATTTCCATAAAAATCTCCTCTCTTATTGGTCTTCTTGATGGACAGATGTCCTATTCCATGAATTCTGATAATAAAATCTCCATCCTCCATAATGGCACATAGCACACAATACTGTGTGTTTGTCTCCACTAAACTGAATTTTGTTGTGTGTGTGCTTTTTTTTCTAAATCACATTCTCTGGTTTAACTGACAGAGCTAGGCACAATGCAAAGTGAGTATCATGTTCCTGTTAAAAATTAAGATAAAGTAATAAATGCTATGTATAACTAGAAGAATCTGTTTCTCTGCTAGCATTCAAAAGTGACTGGAAAGAATTCATACAATTGCAAGTGCCTATTATGTTCAAAGTATTATGCTTGGCACTTTACATATGTCACCTCGTTTAATCCTCATAGCAATCTGAGCCTTTAAAAAGCTAAGCATGCTCAAGGATATAAAATAGTAAATGGCAAAGCCAGGATTCAAACCTCGACCTTTTTGACTGCAATATCTATGTTCTTTTCACCAACCCACGTTGCTTTTGAGAGTCTGCGGGAGCTCTGTTGCTGACTGTTACCCATCTTGTTAGCTAAATTGAAGGATATTTGTCAAAGAGACTCGTAAACTGTAAATATTCTACGCAGGTATTGTGAACTTTATAGGTATTCGATACACATCCATTAAGTGAATAACTAAGTGGCTATATGGTATTATTATTGGAATTAGTGTTAGAGAGAAGCAAGGAATGTTTATTATTTTCATGTCTAGGAGTAACATCACCCAGTCTATGTTCCTCATTAATGGGCTTTAAGTTAAAGAAGAGTTCTATCATCAAATACGTTTAGGAAATAATGAGTTAACTTAGATTGGTTTCTCTACCATAGAATTTCAGTCTGGAATATGTTAAGTGCATTGTAAAGTCTTAGAAGGACAACATCTTGTATGCAGTGCTTCCCCGAGTTCTGTGATCCTTGACCTCTTTTTGTGGAGAACAAACAGCATATTATGGGGGTGCAAATGTTTAGGTTACATATATTGCCCTTGCCCCACCCGAGTCAGAGCTTCAAGCGTGTCCATCCCCCAGACGGTGCACACTGCACCCACAGACTTAAACCTAAGGCGTGAAACTATAAGAATTCTAGAAGAAAATGTTGGAAAAACTCTTATAGATACTGGCTTAGGAAAAGAATTTATGAAGAAGACCCCAAAGGTAATCACACCAACAAAAAAAATAAATAAATGGGACCTGATCAAATTAAAAAGCTTCTGCACAGCCAAGGAAGCTATCACGAGAGCAAACAGACAACCTACAGAATGGGGGAAAATATTCCCATGTTACACATCCAATAAAGGGCTGATAACTAGAATCCATATGGAACTCAGGAAAATCAGCAAGAAATAGTCCTTCAAGTTTTATTTATATCTCACTTCCTTAAAAATTGCCAATCTCTAAAACTCAGATTACAAACACTTTATTTAGCATTTTTCGTGTAGTGCCCTTAATCAAACTTTGGGAGGAGATGATTCTGATGTTTAGGAAATATGATGCCTTACTCCACCATATTACTTCTGCAATAAATATAGAAGAAAGAGTGAGTGACAAACTTTAGTAATTATTTGGAGAAGCATTTTCTCCTTTAAAATCAAATTGCTTATTGTTCAATCCCTAAACTGTCTCTTCAATCTGAAGACCAAGTTTACCAGAAAATATTTGCTTACAAATAACCTCTAAATTCTTCCTCAGATTGCTTGATTTAGGACTTTCTGTTAAGGATTCGTACCTTTGGAAATCATTCTAATTTATCAGTGCAATAAATCTGCATTTTACAAACCTTGCCATTTTTGCAAAACACTTAGATTCTCTTTGAATCTGATTATAACATCTTCAGATTTTGACATCTGCAGAACTGTAGAGGAAAAAAGATTCAGGAAGTCTGAGTAATTTTATGAGGATAATTGCTACCCATTTGATTTAGAATTGTCAAGCATATAACATTGATTTTTCAAACACCGCGTCTCCTAATCATTATTCATTTATTCATGCAGAACATTTCCTGGATGTCTATTCAGTGCCAAGAACTGTGCTACAGATTAAGGATACAAGTAAGAATAAACCTGTCTCTGTCCTGTTTTTCCTTCCACTATCCTTACTATATTTTATAGAATTATATTTACTCTTAAAACTCTGTTAGTTTATAACATTTCCAAATTCAGTAATGAGATAAAAGTGATGTGTGTTTTTCTTATTTTCTAGAAAAGTGAAAAACAGAATGGTGATATACACATACACTATTTACTAATGTTAGAACAATAGGGGCTGTTTTTTTAAGTGCTGAATTTAGATTATGTTATTTTATCAGACCATTTAATGAGGAAACACTCCCCATACCATGTATAAGCTGCAAGTTAGGGATCTACTAACAGAACCTGATTTAATTTTTATGACCAAAATTGTAACCGAACAATATGACTAAATAGTCAGAAATTCTGTTTTCTTTTATATATGAGTATATTCTTTATACATAATAAAATGGCTTATTTTCTAAAATAAACTCTTACTTTTTAAAACTTATTTTTTCTTAAAGATCCCAAATCAATCCTAGCCAAGGAAATAAATGACTCATAAGGAGAATGTAATGATTTTTCCAAATCATAACATTTATTTCAATTTCTGCTTGAAATTCTAGTTATAATTTAAACTCGTCAGTTGTAATTGTTCTAAAAAGTTAATACTTCTAAGAAAATCAGTCCCATTTACTTGTCAGAATGCTTGCTTTTAAAATATTATCAAAGAAAAAATAATTTTTTATGGTAATAGAGGACTACCACCATAAGCTTCAATAATAAAAATAAATAGGTAATCAAGAAATTTCCCATCAAAACATAATATAGGTAAATTCTTCTGATACTTCAATCTGTGTTCATAATCATTGATTTTAGAAAGTTGCTGTAAAAAGCCAGAAAGGAACCTTGACAGACCAGTTGTTACTGTCCCTTTGCTTTAAGCAGATACACCCAAGATCCCTCTAAGATGGGTATTTCTCTCCTGGCATCTCCAAGAATGGGACTTTATTTTCATGGTATCACATTCTATTGTTTTATTAGATGCATGGCATTAGGATTTTTCTTAGTCTAAATGGAAATTGCCCTCCCTTTAATATGTCAAATATTTTAAGACCAAATCATTAGTGTCTCACTCATAACTTCCCTTTTTATTACAAAAAAAGAATTTTCTTCCTTTAATCATTTAAATATATTAATACTTCAGTTTTCACCCCCGAATTTTAAATTGTTCATTATTTAAGAAACTTTTCATTTTCACACTATTCAGACAGCTAAATGATGTTATGAAGAGGAAATGCACATTATTCTGACGTTTCCCAGTGATTTTCTAGTTTTCTACTTCTAATTTTCTCTAAATAATATTGGAAAAAGCCGATTCCATGTATAAAAAGTATGGGTGAATTTTGACTTGCATTTAATTAAAGCATCAAAATTCTTTTATTTTCAAATTAAGAAATTCTTAGAATAATTTTAATGGAAAAAGTAGTTGTTTAAAAAAGATTAAGAAAAATAAAGAGACTATTTTGACAGTTATTGAATAATCATTTTTTTCTGAATTAAACTATAATGCTAAGCTATAAATTAGGGTAAAGGCTACTTAGATTCTAAAGCAAAATATATTACTTGATGAGGTGAAGATTTTCTGAGGAAAAAAAAGTCTAGCAAAATTATGCTACCTATTGTAAATGATGCAGCCAACTTATTTAGATTTTTAACCTCTAGCAATACAGATTATTTTGATAAATTATTCATATTTCTGCATTGTGCACCTTTTACAATTTGCATATCTGGCAGCAAATAGGCCCTTCTTTCAGGCTTCAGTCCCCTTGGTCAGGCAGGATGGCCAAAGGCTGCTTCATGATTAATTTCATCTCAATAGGGTGATTATCATACTGAAATAAAGCAGTGGCCCTGAAATATGTTTTCCTGGAGCTGTAAGTACAAGAAGCTTAGTCTGAAAGCTTTCAAGTATACAGCAAATTTTAACTTAAAAGTTAACCTTTTTCTATTTTGGGATTATCTACAGCTAAAAATAACACTGGATTTTATAAGACTACAAAACAATAATTTAGAGTTTGATTTAGCAGCTCATTAGATTGCAGGATAATTTGTTATTAGTTTCTAGTATCTTATGTGAAAATTATGTATACACTTTGAGAGATCGAGGTTTTATATTACTGGTTCAAATGTTACCTGCTGAACCAATAAATATGAATTTCTTAGTTTGTGGAAAAGTCATTCAACTTTCTATATTTAGTTTTCTCATCTAAGAAAAGTCTCAATGTCTCATACTGTTGCAGAATTAGCAAGAGAAAGCTTTTAAAAATATTTCTATTTCTTTTTTAAAAAAATAATAAGAGAAGTTTGATTCATAATTTGAGTCCTGAAGAAATGTTTGTCTCATACCGTGATCTTAAACAGAATTTCTATATTTCCTAATCCAGCATATTAATTAGAAATTTATTTGAAATAGTAAAATTCTACAAAATTTCCAACTACAATCTAGATCACAGTATCTTCTACTGAAAATCTAGTTCTACAATTAAAATTAATACATTTCCTACATAATACATAAGCAGTGATCAAGAGAAAAAGAGAGTTTAATTTTGTATCATCTCAAAAATGAAATAGATTCCTAAATTTAATGTCGTATTTCAAACTGGTCAATCGGGCTTTTTTTTTCTCACTTTTATGATTAGATTTTCTCTGCAATTTCTTCCATGTATAATAGAATTTTCCTAGCATTTTGCTTGGCACTGGGGTTATGAAGGTGAATTAGTAAAAATCAGTGATCTCAGGGAATTTATAGGCTAGTAGGAAGAGAAGTTGTGCAGGTAAATAATTACGTGATTACACACTGAAATAGCAATCTGTACTGTGGCGGCCAGTGTGCTGGGTATTAAGAATGACCAGGATGAAGAGCGTGGCATGGAAACCCATTATCTGCTTTACCACCTGCTGCTACTCATTCTCCTGCCACTTTACTTTGGCTGGGGGGAATTTTTCTTATTTATTTTGTAGTTATTTGCTGAAGTGGAGGGACTTACTTGTTATTCAGGTATTGTTCATTGTTGCTTTTGAAGTCGTAATTGATCTCTCACAACTTTAAAAAATAAAAATGTAATAAATACGGTGATTTTTTTTCAGAGACGGGAGAAAGCTTAAAAAATATTTAAGTAATAAGCAGAATTCTCAACAATACTATTATTATTTATCTGCCATCCATTAGCCAAAGACTGATGTTGGAGGCTGGCAGTATAGCAGTCCATTTGGTACTAAGGTTATGTGAAACCTATACATGAAAACTCAATGAATATTCACTTCACAGTAAAATAAAGTGAGAAAATAAACAGCATCCTATAGATGTACAGTTCATGATATTAAGCCAATGTTTAAACCTCTATGCTAAAGTTGATTTTTTTTAACAAAGTATTTGCAGACTCACAATATTTGTTCAATTTTGTAAAGCAGACTGGGATGAGACGGTATCTCATTGTATTTTCGATTTGGATTTCTCTGCTAACTAATGATGCTGATTTTTTTTTTTTTTCGTATGCCTGCTGGCCATTCGTATGTCTTCTTTTGAGAAATATCTATTCAGATCTTTTGCCCATTTGTTCTGTTTTTTGGGTTTTTTTTTTTTTTTTTTTTTTTTTTTTTTTTTTTTTTTTTTTTTTTTTTTTTTTTTTTTACTATTAAGCTGTTTGTGCTCCCTTATATATTATGGTTATTAATCGATATGGATAGTTCACAAACATTTTCTCCCATTCTGTGGGTTATCTTTTCAGCTCATTGATTGTTTTCTTTCTGTGCAGAAGCTTTGTAGATTGATGTGATCCCATTTGTCCATTTTGCTTTGGTTGCCTATGCTTTTGAGGTCTTACTCAAGAAATTTCTGCCCAGACCAGTGTCTTGGAGTGTTTCCCCAATGTTTACTTTTAATAGTTTCATAGTTTTAGGCCTTAGATTTAAGTCTTAATTTCACTTTGATTTGATTTTTGTATATGACAAGAGATAGGAGTCTAGCTTCATTCTTCTGCAATTGGATATCCAATTTCCCCAGCACCATTTATTGAAGAGACTGTCTTTTCCCCAATGTATGTTCTTGGCTCCTATGTTGAAATGAGTTGACTATGAATGCATGGATTTATTTCTGGATTCTCCATTTTGTTCCATTAATCTATGTATCTGATTTTATGCCAGTAACATACTGTATTGGTGACTATAGCTTTGTAGTATAACTTGAAATCAGGTAATGTGATGCCTTTAGCTTTGTTCTTTTTGTTCAGAATGGCTTATCTATTCTGGGTTTTCTGTGGTTCCATGTAAATGTAGGAATATTTTTACTATTTCTGTGAAGAATGCCATTGGTTTTTTTATAATATTGCTTTGAATATGTAGACTACTTTGGATGGTATGATGTTTTAACAATATTGATTCTTCCAATCCATAAACATGAAATATCTTTCTATTTTTTCTGTGTGTCCTCTTCAATTTCTTGCATCAGTATTTTACAGTTTTCACTGTAGAGATCTTTCACTTCTTTGGTTATGTTTATTCCTAAGTATTTCATTTTATTTGTAGCTATTGTAAATGGGATTACTTTCTTTGTTCCTTTTTCAGATTGGTTGCTGTTGGCATATAGAAATACCACTGATTTTTGTATGTTAATTTTGTATCCTTCAACTTTACTAAATGTGTTTATCAGTTCTAATAGTTTTTTGGTGGAGTTTTCAGGTTTTTCTAAATATAAGATCCTATCATCTGCAAACGTGAATAATTTGACTTCTGCTTTTCCAATTCATATGGCCTTTATTTCTTTCTCTTGTTTAATTGCTCTGGGTGAGACTTCTAGTTATGTTGAATAACAGTGGTGAAAGTGGTCATCCTTGTCTTGTTCTAGATCTTAGAGGAAAGGCTTTCAGTTTATTCCCATTCGTGATGGTACTAGCTGTGGATTTGTTGTATACAGCTTTTACCATGTTGAGGTATGTTCCTTCCATACCCAGTTTGTTGTGGATTTTTATCATAAAGCCATGTTGAACTTTATTCAATACTTTTTTAGCATCTATTGAAATCATCATATGGTTCTTGTCCATTCTGTTGATATGATTTATCACATTTATTGATTTGCATATGTTGAACCACCCTTGCATGCTTGGGATGAATCTCGCTTGATCATAATGAGTGGTCTTTTTAATGTGCTGTTGAATTCCATTGGCTAGTATTTTGTTTAGGATTTTTGCATCTGTGTTCATCAGGGATATTGGTTTATAGTTTTCTTTATATGTTGGGTCTTTGTCTAGGCCCATCCTGTCTCTGATTTATAGTCCAAAATATTATTTTACAACTTCAGAATTATTATTATCTTCAGTTGAATATTTTATGGTCATGTGTTTTTAACTCACTGTACTTTATTTCAAAAATTATAAAATAAAAACTAGGACAAGTATAAATTCATTTATCATAATAGAATTTCCATTGTAATTTGTGTAGTGGAGGTAGTACAGAGTAAATGAGATTGTCCATTGCTTGAAAATGGTTGAATGAGTGCTAGGAACATGGGGTTCCTTATACTGTCTTCTTTATTTTTTATATGTTTAGAAGTTTTCTTAATAAAAAGTTAATTTCTTTCTGCCAAAAGTTGGCAGAAATCAAAAGGAGGCAGAAAAATTACTTATAATAAAAATTTGTCTGTCTGGACTTAATGTGTTTTCACCCATACAATTTTTGGTGTGGCCTTCTTATATTGTGCATTTACGGTTTCAGAGTTGAAACCTTCTTTAAAGCCATGCAATTTTTAAAACAGAAATGTTGTGCATAAGCAGATGTCAAATCTGATTGTCTCTGTATGTGACTTTAATAACTTTTGGGCTGATATTGTTGTTGGGTAGATGCAAGTGGGCAGATTTGTCGAAAAGGCATTTGGTTTTAAACTGTTAATTTCCACTGAGATTTGGTTTATGTAATAGTTTGTGAAATAGTGTAAATTGACTTAAAGATTAAAATCAGAGCAGGAAGAGATGGAATTATGAGAAACAAACAAATTGCTGCTATGATCCTGAGATTTATCTCTATTAAAATCATTTCTTCGCAAGGAGACATTGTAGAATTACCACTTTAAAATACATTTTTACCTGGGAATAGTATAGTCATGGAATCAGTGTGCATTAGTGGACTGGTGTTTTTTGGGAGGATGGGACAGACAGAGCTCGGGGAGGGAACTAAGGCTTAGCAGAAAGAAGATCCCATAGAGAATAAACTGTAAAATATGACCACTCAATGTACACATAGCCAAACTTAAGATGGGTTAGGGTTATTGAAGATGTGACCCTGTTATGAGATTACCAACCTGTTAGGACACTCAAATGGGAAATGCTCAGCAGGGAAGAGAATGTCTCTGAATTTCAGCACCGAAGGAGAAATCAGCTGCCAGAAAAACTAAATGGTCAGTAGGAGAAGTAATAAGACCCTAAGGAAAGCACTTCATAATTTGCACTTGTGTGAACTGGGTGGTCCAATAGAATCCTGGGTGTGGTGGGATTGTTTAGAATCAGTGATTTAAGAGGACATAAAAAAAGAGAAGATAGGAAAATTGGCTTCAAAATCTAAGGTACTTTATCTACTGATATTTAAAAAAAAAATTAATCACAAACTATTCTACTGTTCTTTGATATGTTGAGATATCCAAGGAATAAATCGTCCGACTAGATTAGGGTTCTTTTGGTTATCTTTTGAATGTATTATTTTCTTCCTTTCATCCGTTTTTCAAATCACCAATTATTTAATAATTGCCTACTAAATGTCAGTCACATAGGTGTAAGGTTAGAGAAATACATAGAAATATATTATTAATTCAATATTTACATGTAATTCTAGAATAATTATCTATTGGGACCATATATTCTATGTTGGACAAAGAGTACTAGCATGGTGGTTGTCATGAAGTTTTTCTCCAGAAATAAAAGAAAATTAGTTAAAAAGATATCATATGTAGACTGAATTTAGTTTTGGCAAAAGAATATTTTGTCTGAAGAAATAACTATAACAGTAACTGAAATTACATATTAACACATGGATATATCTTCAAATGAAACAGAATAAAAATTAGCATTTTAATAATCATGGTTATAATACAAATGAATAATTATCTCGCCAACAAAAAATAAAGCACAAATTAGAAATTGAACGCCTTTTGTTTAGCCAAATAACATGGAATCTTTTATTATGATTCTTTGCCAAATTATTCTGATACAATCTTGTTATTTTATAATAGTAACTAGTACTATTAAATAAGTTGTAATCAACATTTGATGATAATTAAATGAGAGATTGAGTATATACGTGCATAAAATATTATATTTATACCTAACTTAGTACCTACGTGTAATTGGTCATAAATAAATATTTGATAAATGAATGAATGAAGGTGATTCTCTAAAATAAATGACTACATCTTTCTTCTCATATTGTTAAGTAACTGTATTATTGAAAACTTAGTAAAGACAATCATGGAACCATACTAAGTGAAATATGAAATGAGCCATTGCTTTTTGAAATCTTTATTTCACCATTATTTTTCATTCTAATTATTAATAATTAAATATATTTAAATGTTTATCATATAAGTATCTTTTGTATCCTGTTTCTTTAAAGAAAAAATTCTGAACAAAGAGGGAAAGAACAATAGCAAAAAAACAACTAAGACAAGAGGGAAGAAAGATTCAAAATGAAGCTTGCTCATCCCCTCACAATATATATTGTTGCCTACAGCCACACAAACAGTGATAGGCACTGAAGCACAGTATACGGAATGAAATTTTAGAGTCAAAGACTTGAGCAAGCTTGAAATTGGTTGTTCTGTGCTTTATTCTCATAACAGTGACTCGGCGACCATCAATGAGCCACTTTATTTGTGTGTAAATACCCCCATCCATTTCAAAGGGCTGATAATACAGAAATAATTTACAAAGAATTCTGAGATTGTCAAATTCAGGAGTTAAAAAATGCAAACTGATATTCCATGGTCAGTTAACAGTGAAGCAAAACAGTTTCTGGAATCTTTATCTTATGTTTTAAATTGCTTCAGTTATTTTTTTATCTCAGTAAGCCTCATTCTCAGCAGTTCCCCTAATAACCGTGTTGATTTCTTAATAAAAATTCTGAATGCCAAGGACAATGCTTTGAGTTTGTTTGTTTTTCTCATCCCCCCACCCCCCACTTCTTTTTGTGGTTATATATTTTTTTAAAATAGTACTTCATGATAATTTATATTTTTTTCTTTCTAAGAGCCAGGAAAAGCTCCTGAAACCAAACAAGAGACTATAAAAGTTGCAGTACGAGGTAAGCAATAAAACGCTTTAAAAATTCTGTTGTCCTCTTATTATTTTTTTTAAGTCCATAGCACTTTATTGACAAAAGCAAAAGCTGTTTATTGCAGAATAGCACCATCTGCTGGGTTATTATAGAACACATGTTGCACGAAGATACATATTTCAAGTATTTATTTAGTAATTGAAACAAGCATGACTGAGAGTAATGCCAAATTTGTAGAGAATCTGCTAAAGGACCCAATAATTAGCACCTTGGCTCCAAGTTTTAGTAATTATGTTTAACATGTATTTCTAAAAATAAGCCATAGATAGCTATATGGAGAGATAGATACACCTATAAAATAATATATACATTTTCATAGTCTTCAGTATACTTTATAATTTATCATATGAGAAAAATCAATCAGAATGTTATTAAATGAATATTGCTTCATAAATACCAAAACTGCAAAAATCTGGTTCCAGATAAGGCTATAAATTAATCACTGTATTTTTATGAGCCATCTAAGAAAATTAGTTTTATCACTTACTAATATCTTTGGGGAATTAAAAATGGTTTATTTTCAAACCATGACAAGAAATTTGATGAAAGTATAAAGGCACGGCACGAATGTTCTGCCTTTGTCATCTGTGAAAACTTTACAGAACACACTTAGAAAATAAAGGTAAAATGTTTACTGGAGAAGATCCTTATCTTTTTCCTATGCAAGATTATACAATATCAAGCAATAAAGGAGATACATATAGGCAGCAGTGCAGTTGTTTCTGGGTAAAAGGCCCTTATAGCAGACTCCTTAGAATATCACATTATATAGGTTCAATGTTTTGCATCTGACCAAAATTTTTCTGCTATATTTAACCCTGGACCCACCTATATGCAGAATTATGTTAATAAATATTGGTAAAATGGGTTTGCTAAATGCCATTTGACTCAATTATGTTGCTTATGAACAATATATGCTAGAATGGTTAAGATCTATAATACCAGCTTTTAGTTTCATGTTGATTACCAATTCAATAAAACTTGTTTATCTCTAGGAATGTTCTGATGGACAATGTAACAAATGTTACAGAAAGCAGAAAGGCAGGGCAAATGTTAACACCTCTGTTTTTTAATACGTGGAAATGCAGCTGAAGAGTGAATTCCCAAACAAATGACTACTAGTTTAAGGAATCATTGCTGTTAATGTATATATATTCTCATAAAAAGTGCAATCAACTTCTGTTTTGACAGAGACTTCTGAGGACCATGGTATAGATGTGGAAATATGACTTGAGGCAGGAATTTAGCGTTACTTCAGGCTCATGTTTGGAGGGTACAAGAGGAGGAAATTGAAAAGATATCTGAAAACTTGCTTCAAATTTGGGCTTGGACTATGGGCTCTTTGTTTCAGCATTTAAATTACATTGGACAAGGCAACCTAAGAACTTAGACTTCTGGAATAAAAGATTTATTACTGACTGAATAGTAACCTAGAGTTTCAAAGTCTTGTTAGAACTATCCTTCTAAGGAAATTAGATGAAAGTATTGATTAAGCACAGTGAACAAAACAAGAGTTGGGTACTGTATGTACATATTAACTAAAACAACAATGATGCACCAAAGCAGGAATATGTATCATTTGTGCCATTGAAAAGCCTCCATAAATCTTTCTTAAATGTGTTTTTTAACACCATAGGAATATAGTTAAATTATGCATAGAAATATTATTTGCAGGTACTCCATGTGGAGACAGAACTTAAATACAATTGGCATAATCCTATAGTAGATGGATGTTTTTGAAGTATCAAGTGACGAAATTGATAATGATGTTAGTAGTGTGGTAAAAGGCTAGATTGTATTTGTTCTCGCATTTACTTTTAACCTTTCTAACAAAAGAAATATTACAAAATTTGGTTTTATATAAATATGTATGTATTTTTATTCATGTATCATTATAATTATTATTAAGATTTAGCCGATTTACTTTGGAAGTACATTTTAAAAATTATTTTAGCAAAGTTTTGAGGCACTGATAAGACTATGAAATAAATATCTCTCTACTGCAATAAGTTACAATTTGGAGATATAAGAAATTAAAGTAATATCATAAGTAGAATATTGTGTAGTACTGAAATGAATTGTAGAGAACCTAAATGCCATATGAGTTAAGACAAAGTGATTTTTAGTAAGAGTTGGGGGTTGAGGGAGTCATCAAAGATGAGGGGTGACTTGACTTGGGTTGGGACTGGCAGAGGACAAAAGCATTGCTGGTGGGTAGATGGCTTAAGTAACTATGAAGAGAGCAATAACTATGAAAGACTGTTGGCTGTTATCAAGACACAAGACAATGACCTCAACTAGGATGGTAGCAATGACGTAAGAAAAAAAGTGCAAACATGACGACTGGAAGAAATAATGTTTGATAGGATATATAGAATGAAACAAAGGAAAGAGTAAAAATGGTGCCAAGCTTTGGAGCCTGGGTGAATAGGAAGATGGTAATTGTCATAAATAATAAGTTCCAGGGTAAGCAATTAGCTTAGGGGAAAGGATTCAATCTTCGGCAGGTTAATGTTGAGCAGACCAAGAGTAATCAAGTGGTGATTTTTCTGTAGCCAATTAGAACTTAGGTGGGAGATCAATCTAGTTCATAGGCATTACATAAGATATTGTGTTGAAGAAATGGAATATAGACCCAAATTGGAAAGGAAGGTGAGAAATAAGAAATTATTTTTTAATAAGTTCGGTGCAATGGCTGGTAGACATCTATTGAGATTAAAATGCCCAAGAAAGGAGAGAAGCCATAATGGAACTTGGCTTAAAAGATGGAACTATTTGCACTCTGTGTTAGTGTATTTCCACCGGCTTTTTTCTTCTGGATTCCTAAAGAGAATATTAAAAATTTCCTATATACTACAAAAAGAAGATGGAAAGAGAGCAACAATAATAAAAACCTGAAGTATTAGCCATTAAACTCTCATTAGTGTGTGAAAACCAAGAGCTCGATTATTGAGAACCGTATCTATTCACTAAATTCAGCAATATCCAACCACATAATCCAGGTAAGTAGATTAGAATAAGGCAAGATGAGCGAAGGGACAGCATTAGGACATGTGGAACACAATCATTCTGGAAACAGCTGTATCCTAACACCCTGGTTTTGATTGGCTCATGGCTTTCCAGATGACAATGAATGAAAGACATCCACCTTCAAGGTATCCAGGGCAACTCAAAAAGGCAGGGCCCCTTATGACAGAACAGGTCAAACTCCCTGGTTTAGCTCTTTTCCATTGTCGCCATAAAGGGGAAACTGAAACTATCAAAGGATATAAGAATGGAAAAAAGGAAAATGCATGCACATAAATACATGCCTGTGCCGGCACATGTATATGTACAGTTGCTCTTCTTGGATTATCAGAAAATTTCAATGTAGCTAAAAAAGATTTTCCTAATTCCTGAAGGGATTTAGGTTTCAGAGGCTTTCTCTTCTTGTAGAATTTGTAACAAACAATGGTTTTGCAAAATGTATTCACATTCTCAGCCACTTTTGAGCATTGGCCAAATCCTTAGTCAGGTTGCCCTACAGAAGTGGGTTGATGGTTAAGCTGATAAAGTTTATGCTCCAGGGTACTCACTGGCCAGAGCCCCTTCAAGGACCTGGGGACAAACCACAACAATTTTTATTTGTAATTTTGTGTTGTTTTATTTTGTCCTTCTTCATGCCCACCCTCTAATCCAACTTGCTTTGTAGAAGATATCACTTAAATTATGGGAAATATTGTGGAGATAATTGTAGGAGAAAAAGCAAAAAACCTCTTGTAGTATCTAATAGGACATTACCATTTCATCATTTCTTTTCCTTATTCTACAAATTCTAGGCAAATTGTGAACATTCATGTGAATTCTAGAACCAAAATGTACGCTTGTTAGATGATTTTTAAAATTATGAAGTTTTTAGAAGGAAATTCTTATTTGCAAACTAAAGAATGGACAACAAAGAAGTCTATTGGTCAAACTCACAGTACTTGTTGAAATTATGCCTTGTGGCTTTGAAATCTATCAGACAGTGCCCACATCTTTTAATTCATTTTATCGTTATTTTTATTATTAGCCTCATTACATCATTGGAATAGATGAATCTTTAATTTAAAAACATTATCAGTATAAATCCTTTATACATTTTGTGTATTATTAGTTAAAACTACATGACAAAGAAACAAATGTCACAAAGTAGAGTAAATTCATGGTTTTGCTACAAAAGTAACAGTGTATCAGTAATATTTAGAAAGTAGAGAAAAACAACCTGTAATAAATTAAAATATATTTTCTTCCTATCTTTGGTTCCTGATTTTTAGAGCCTATTCTGTTACTTACTCTCTGTACGAACATGTGCAAATCATTTTAATGTCTCCGAGGCTTAGTTTCTTGCTTTGGGCTGCCTTTATTACAAGGCTGTCGTGAAGACCAAATGAGAGGATGTATCTGAAAGTGCTTTGGCAATTGTAGCACAGAATAAATGTCCAAAGTAGTCCTAGATGTTGTCTCTAAGTGGTCCCCAATATTCTATCCCACTCAGGTGGGATTATTCTCCTGGGAAATGCACCATCTCAGATTCAACTAAGGTGGCCTAAGACTTCTCCAAATGGGTTTGGCTCCTAAATGAATACTACACAGAACCAAGGGTCATTTTGCTTGGAACAATCCCAAGCTTACTGCGCACAAATGTTTCTGGTAAAACCCATAAACTATACCTTGGATCTAGATTTAGATTCATGGTCCAGAATGAGATGAATGCCACCACAGAGGAAGTAAGAATTCAGAGGTGATTAAAGTGTTCTGTCCTTTTCCTCTATGTAAAAGATGACATAAATTTACCGAAAGGAGGCTGAGATAACTATTTCTCCTTCCTAAAATGAGACATTTATACATTGTTACTGTAAATGCAAATGTAGACTACCCATTGTTATAAAATTCCTCAGTAGCTAGGCACAGATAATTTCTGGAATGTCACCTTCATTTTTTTATTGATCCAGTCATAGTCTGTGTTTTATGACCTTTTAGAAGTAATTGTGGTTTTCTCAGATGTAACAATTTAAAACCTAAAATGAACTTATACTAAGCACATACTTATAAATTTGGCATCTTGTCTATGTAACAATTTATTTTTATTCTTATTTTGCCATAAATATATATTTATTTCTGGGTTTTAAAGTAATCTTCATATGAAATAATAGTTTCAGTTGATATCAGTTGCAGATTTGGATTGAATAGTTAGTGCATAGTTGACCACTGAATTTATGAATGCATGGAATACATTCTCATATTCTTAGGAGTATTCTGAGGAATGTTCATTTAATATTTTTAATGCTATTTTCTTTTCATTATTTCAGCAGCAACTAAAAAGGATGAAAAGAAGGAAGGTATGTTTTATGCAAAATCCCACTGTACCTTTTGTCAGAACAATTTACCAATATTTCCAGTTGGGTTTTGACTGCTATCCTGCCTATATTCCCTTTGGATAACTGGTTCTATTATGTGCATACATTTTATATGAATGTACTTTTTCTACCTCACCTCACACAAAAGGGTGAGCTACTTCTTAAAAGTAATTTTAGTCAAGTCTTTCCCAAGATACAAGGGATAAAACATAGCCTCTCAAAATCCTAGGCCTCCTACTCTCTTGGCAGTTTTATTAAATTTCAAAAATATGTAAAATACAAACTCCATTCTCATTGGCATTCAAACAAAAGTATTAAAAGCCTTTTGAGTGTATGATAAAGTCAAATTACAATTTTACAGCTTTAAGCTTTATATCTGTTTGTCCCCTATTGCTATGCCTGTAGGATTTTTTTGTTCTATTTTTCCTGGCTTATATACCTCATTTCATTTTTCTTTCTTTTTTAAAACAATTGCCCATAATCGATATGCAATATTGGAATAGTTTGGGCAGAACTCTGCCCATGTAGATTCAAGTGATCCAGTGTCCACGACCAGCTGCAAAACATAGAACAGTCACCTTTATAGGCACCAACACTGAACTTCTGGTGTAAGCTCTAATCCCAATTTTTTCTATGTCCCTGACATTTAGTCTTGCAGAATTTCCAATTTGACTGAACAAATCTTCGTTCGTAGCCTCCAGTTTTCCATTGGCAACTTCACATTACCCTTTGTGACCTCTCATTGAGCTCCTCACTGGGCTCCCCTCTTTCTTATTCTGGGAGGATCACAAGGCATCCTGCCAAGACTCAAATTAGCTGTGCTTCAAACTTTTGCATGCGTGGCCTGGCCTGCATGGACATGTGTAAGGTCATCGAGGCTCCCTGGCAGAATTGTTACCCTACATTCCTGCCCACTTTCTTCCTTTATGCATCATATACTTCATCTGTGAAAAGATACTCTCTATTTTGTACATATAATGTTCCATCTTTCTGTTGTTTTTGCTGTTATCCTGATAGAGCTTGCCTTTTTCTTTTCATTCTATGAATATTCAATTTTTTTATAGCTCGGGATAAATTCTCCTTTCTCTGAGAAATCTGTCTGATCCTAATTAAAAATACTTTCTCTCATCTGTAATCTCCCATCTATATCTCTCTACTATCACTTATTTCTTGCCACCTTGTACTTCACGTTTCTTTTATTTATTTTTCTTTTACTCTAATTGGCGTAAGCCTTTTGACTAAAGGGACCATGTCCAATTCATTTTTATTCCCTACAGGGATTAACATGTTTCCTCAGCTTGCATATTGCTCAAAAAATATATACTTTGTGAATGAATCAGTAATATCTAGGACTCTTAAGATAAATATAATAGCCACAAGAAATATGAATAAGTACCCGTTTTCTAAAATAGCAGGCAGAGAATGATTGATGACGATGATGATGATGATGATGATGATGATGAGGTACATTCCACTGAATCTTTCAGGTTTGGAAAATCATAATCAACTATTAACTATTTCATCATATATGATCACTAGCTGCTACTTGGGTTTGTACTAACAGATCTAGGTAGATCTCATTTATCTAAACTCAGTTTGATTGGTGAATTCTCAGGGTCTGGAATTGTAGGAATTCCAGGTTATATTCTGAATAATAGAATTCCACTGAGAATTAGGCAGATGGATTTATTGTTTACTGTAACTAGAGCAAGTAGAGTTGAGTACTTGTGAGAATTAGTTCTTGGTTCTAGGGCTTCAGAACTGAGATCTGGAGAGGAATCATGCTGAAAAACAGAGCAAAATGTCTGGTATTGTAATTGAATAAAGATATCAATCAGGCAAGTTCCACAAAAAAAGATGGGGTACTCCATTACCAGCAATAGCAGAGTACCAGAGAGTCAATTTTTTTCCTTCAATATAAATCGGCATTTTATTTTCCTCTGGCATCACTTGTGAACATAAAAGACCATACCTGATATATCGCTAAAGATGAGTGAGTGACAGATTGAACAGATTGCAAACACATCACTGCTTTTAAATCACAGGTGCTGGGGGCCTCGATGTTCTTAATAAAAGACTGTTGTTCAGATTATTGGGCAGATGGTCTTGAGGGAAGTATATTCACCAAGTAAGCCTCCACAATATTTTTAAGCTATTTCAGCAAAGATTGCTGAAAGGAAATGATGAAGTTTAATAGCACAAGTATTACCTTCTAGTACTAATAGCTCCTCAGGGTCAATATATGATCTTTCAATATGAAGCAGTATATTTTTTGGTTTCTCAAATACTTTGCTTGTATAATTCAGTTGCACTGTTGACTCCTAGAGAAAAGACATAACTTTATGATGACGTTTTAAGTAAATTTTACTATAGTTCTCAGTTGTTACAGCAAATATACAGAACTTTTTAAAGACCTACTTGGTAAGATCATGGCTCGTTATTTTTTACATTTCTGCTTGATGAAATGTTTTATTTTATCTCAATAAGTGCTATCATTTACCTGACGCTGGGCTTCATATTATGTTTTATTCTTTCATTTCATTACAACTGATATCTAATAAAATATATTATTGATTCTTATTAGTGAGAAGAAAGGCAGATTAGAAATAACAGACATTTCATAGAGACACACATGGTATTGAGCTTTCGATACCTACCCCATCCCAGCATCAAGTCTGAGAATTGGAAATGATCTTGTTCTAACCTGCCATGTTTCATCCTCTGTTTGTTCCACCACTTTTCCCAAGCTTTATGTTCAATTTATTCCTGAATGACCATGTGCTTTCCATATCTTCTTGTGTTTTCTGTATTTGTTGGCTATATTCTGGACTCAAAAGATTGTTCAGTGAAGATCACATGGCTATCTGGGCAGGCAGAAATCCTACTTCAGTATACTAGAGTCAAACTACTTGATATCACAATTGGCATTGACCTAGCCACTTCGTATTTTCAGCTGTTGTGCTATGAGTATCTATGTTTCAAATACAAGTCACCACTGCGTATTATTAATACATATTTAGGCATATGACAAGGATGCTATTTGTCATGCTCTTATATGAAACTTTTATATAATATTTTTGTATATATTTGAATTGCTTGCTTATCCAATCGGCATAATTACTCAAGAAGAAAATGAATGAGAAAATGCTTGCAAAGCATGTATGTTTTAGATAGCCAATTTAGCCTACTCTGTTACAGTTCCTGATGAGAAACTAAATTACAAGGAGAAGATTTTTTTAGATTGGTTTTCAGGGTGGGGATTAATTAAGAAAAATCTAGTCTAAAATTATTTTTACTGTACCATGCTGGACACAATAATGTTTAATAAATGTTTACTGAATAAATAAATGTTTTGTTTCAGGAACCTATTATTTTTCAAATCAAAGTTTGTTTTTTTTTTTTTTTTTGCTCCCATACATTAAGCATATCCCTATTATAGAAAAATGAGAAATTCAGAATGAGGAGGAATAAAACCTTGCCTAATTTCTTAATCTATACACAACTACCATTAATCTGTCGGCATATTTTTCTCTAATCTCTCTTCACATATATACTCACATGCACACAAAAAGTCATTTTATGATATATTTTTATTTTTATTTTGCTTTATTCAATTTATGCTATTTAGCTAATATTTTCCAGATTTGACATAATTTAAAAAACATTTTTTATGACTGTGTATTTTTCTATTATGTGGATATGCCACAAATTCTTAAACAGTTCCCCTATTCCTCAGAGGGTGTCGTTTAATATTTCTGTCATTTAGAAGCATAAAGCAATGTCATGAAAAAGCATCTTTCTACATATGTTTTTGTGATAATATTGCATTTTCCTCTGTGTATTCCTAGAAATAGAATTACTACATCAAAAAAGCATGCTCATTTTTATGACTTTTGGGATTTTTTCTAAGTTGCTTTCCTAAAAAGTATTTCCAGCTTACACTTCTATGGAAGTGGGATGTTGCTTTCACCACACTGTTAGTGCCATTGCTTACCATTTTTTCATGAAACAACTTTGTTGACCATTTAACTGCCTTTTGTGAATAAACAGTGAGCGCATTTTTATCTTCAAACATTTAAGATCTATTACTTCATAGTGGAAGTAAAGTCGTGATACCACTACATCACTATAATGCACACAAATCCATTAACTTGCAAATTATTAGTGAATATCTACTGCTCTAGGTTCTAAGCCAGAAAATTGTAATCCAGAAAATCATTTATCACTTTTTGCAAGTATTAATTCATAGTTCATTATTGTGGTTCTAATTTCAACAGCAGAGAATTTCAAAATTACGTTACAAAAGAGGCAAAAGAAAGGACAAAATAGATAAGAAGGAAAATATTTCAAGCAAAATTTTAAGTTAAGTTGCTTCCATTCTAAAATAAGTGAGGTCAAAAGCCTCTTGTTTTTATTTCCAAGTGATAAGAACACAGAGTTTCATGGCCTGAATAATGGAAAATAATAAATTTCTTGGATCTAGGCTGAATACTCATCCACTAAAAATAAAATAGATGTTTTTTGGCCCCTAGATACACATTACGACATAGCGGTTACAAATATAATAATGTATCCATCAGTAACCCATGAGCCAACACCAACCTATTTATTTTCCATTACAACAGAAGTACCTGAATATCCGCATTGGAGGTGTACTGATTATTCAAAGAGAGTACAATGCAGTTCGCCTGGACTACCTTAGACTGAACAAATGAAAAACCTTCAAGCTAACTGAACCATAAATTTACTGACTTTGACTTTTTATTAAAAGGTCATTAACTTCTATAGACATACTGAAATCTCTATACAAATTATAGGTGGATATTTTGTTCCATATTTTTTTCAATATTTTATACTTCAAGGACTTTCTCACCTCCTGCTACACTCTAATACTCATTCTCACAAAAGCAGAATAATTTCTCTTTAAGCCTCATATTTTATAAATGTATCATGCAATCAATTTATTTTGTTGAAAAGTATTTCAGTGCTTATGGAAATTTGTTGAGAGCTAATAATTTGTTGATTTATCATATTTATTTTATCAATACTTTATTTTTGTGTTTTCAGATTCCAAGAAAACCAAAAAACCTGCGGAAGGTACTGAAAATATTTCCTTTTTCTGTCATATTTGATGAACTCTAAAAATAACATTATTTCTTAAGGATTAACATAGAGAAAATATATACGGTACAGAGAGAGAGAAAAATACTGCAATTAATAGAGAGAGTGAGAGAAAGAGTCGAATCTTTTCTGACAACGCTGCTGTGAGAAACACTTGGCAGTAATAAAAAATAAATACTGCATATATTTACCTTTCATTGTAATTATTTTTAAAGAAATATTTACTTGGCAGGAAATTGAACCATGTTTAGTATCAAACATTTACTTTACTAGAAAGCATATATTCAATTAATTTTGGATACACCAACATCAATTAGGAGCTAAATTGTTCCTTTAAGTCTTGAATAGAATCATAACTCATTTGGCAAGTGTATCTGTGTCCCAGACTTGTTCCCATGTGTTTATGTGTACAATGAGTTTATGTGTTCACATGTGTTTAAGAAGACTACCAGGTATAAATAATTTAAAATGGTTAACTAGTAAAATCCAAGGTTAATTCATTGTCAAATAATGTTTTTCAATCAAATTATGGAAGCACCTATGATAATTGACAATACTTCAGGGCACCATTCACTGTGAATTGAGGGGGAAGGAGGTTAGAAAAATTATGGTCTAATCAATATGGTGGGTAGTAAATTTTATTTTTAAAGGTTTTAAGAGCAATGACTTTCTGTTTATATTTCTTTCAGCAGAACAACCCAAGGGAAAAAGTAAGGAAATGCATGAAAAGTGTATTTGGGTACATCTTTTTCCTTTTTACTGCTATTATTGGCCTGTTGATATATTAATATTTAGACCTGCAATTTTCAATCTGCCTTTCCTATGTTTTATGCATGTGAACTCTGCTTGTTGTTTTGTCAAAATTAAAGAAGACACAACCTGGAGAGTAGAGTGAAAAACCAGCAATCATTCTTAGAGCCCGTTTTCAAGCTCATGCAATCAACTAATAATACTATTCACAGGCTCATGATGAAAAATACAACTGCATTCCATTAACCCAAACTGTCATATTTTTGTAAATTTAGTCTTCTTAATCTGGTTAGTTCTCAGTCTTCAGAAAAGACTGAACAGAAGTTCTTTGCCAGGCTACTTTTACAACCTCTTTCCTATTGTCTTTCTTCTTGTAATTCAGAAATATTTTGGTATGTTCACAGGGTATATAACATTTTGTCCATAACATGATTTTGCCCTGATAGGCACTATGGGCTATGTCTAAGAATGTTGCTTGGGATCCATATCTTAAGTCTTACCCACTGTTGCTTTAACACGTTATTAAACCTGTATGCTGATAATTCAGTAAAACTCAATGTCTTGAGATTGTGTCTTTTGCAAATATAGGTTCTCCTCTAAAGAAAGTAGGAAATATTTAACAAATGAAAACAAAAAAACCAACCTAACCCTATTCAATTAGCCATTAAAAATCAACACATTTCCAGAAATATAGAAGTTTTAAGATCCTACTATCAAGAACATGTTCTAAAATGCACACCAATTTTTAAAAACATTTATGTATGTTTTGGCCCTGCAAAAACTTAGGGTATTGAGACATTCTATGTCATAAAAATGCTCTAAAATGCCTTGTGGAGAGACTCATGAAATTATACTGCAACTCAGCCAGGGGGAGCAATCTATCTATAGAGAAGTATGTGTTCATACAGTCTTAGATTTATTTGTGTGCATGGTTGCTGGTAAGTACTGGCACAGGAAGCCAGAAATCTCTCTATAAACAACTGCACCAGCAGGAAAATGGAAGACAACCGGAGATTTGAAAAATTGTATTAAATTTATATATATATATAAATAACACCTTAAGGCCCTCACTTTATTGCAGTCTATATGATTTAAAAGCTCCTGCTGACACACTGCAATTCCTTGGCAATCATCAGGGCACTGATGTATTTAATAAATAAACATGCCTTGCCAGGCATTAATTCACAACTCAACTGTTTCCCTTGTCTGTGGATTGTGACTTGGGCAGTGATAGGGAGAAGAAATAGTATTCTTCAAAACAATTATTAGTTCTTTTCAAATTAAAGTATTTGCTCTGGTTTATCATCTAGACTTGTCTTTATTATTATTATTATTGTATCTTTCAATTTGTTTGATTGCTCTTTTTGTCTTCAAGATGGCTTCATCCAATTATACACTCCAGTCCTATATTTTATTTTGCTTCTACTTTTCCAGTCATCACACCTTAAAAAGCTGTTCTTTCTACACTTTAAAAGTATTTCATTTTAGAGAAACAGGACAAGGAGTACATGGGAGCTTCCTGTACATTTTGCAAATTCCTGTGATCTATAACTGCTTCCAAATTAGAAGCGAAAAAAAAAAAAATCTCAAAAGGTCAATCATGGGCATGATTTGGCAGTCCCTATAGAATTAAAGGGTAAATTAAATTATTTCTCAAGATAATTCAATAGTTACATCCAGAACTATTTCATATAATTAATCTTTTATTATATGTAAAATGAGAGCCTCTTCTTGCATATTGTTCCAAATTGGCACAGGTTTTTTTTCCCCATTTTTTTTTATTTCAGCATATTATGGAGGTACAGATGTTTAGGTTACGTATGTTGCCCTTCCCCCCCTCACCCCCCAAGTCTGAGTTTCAAGTATGTCCATCCTTCGGATGGTGTGCATTGCACTCTTTGTGTATGCATATACCCGTCCCCTCCTCCCGCCTGCCCGACATCCAATAGATGTTATTCTTATATGTGGCACAGGTATTTTTCTGTTTGTGTGATGGCTTTCTCATAAGATTGGGAGGCTTCTGTTTTAACCTTGAGTCTTACATATAGCTGGTGTTCGATTTTGATGCATACCCAAATCTACTTCCAGTACATTTTTTTTAGTGTCATTACTTTACAAATTTCTTAGACATGTTTTATAATTGGAGCTTCAGTTCAGCAATGGAATAAACAATGCGTTTAATTGCTCTTCATTTGCCAGACAACATTTAGTAATGTTCTTACTACTTTTAATTTTAGCCAAGTCATGTAATCTTCTTCTTTTGACCATCAACATTTGGTTAAGCCATTCATTTTATTTGTTTTACTGCCTGCACACTATCTTAGAAGTGGATAAGTTGCTCATTATACTTGCATGGCTATTAATACCACCTGATAACAAAATTGTACAATTGAAAGATTGAGGCGATGACCATGGAAGATTCTATTACATTTTGTTTCTAAAAGTGAGTCTGTAGAACTGTTTCAGCATAAATATCTTCTAGTCTTCAAAACCTATTCATTAAATAAAACTTTAAGAAATCTTTCCATTCCTTTTCCTAAAATATAATAATGTGTCTATCTTGAAGCATTTCTTGAAAATCTTCTTTTAAATTAATTTGACAAGCTTGTCAAGGCAAAATAAATAAGAATAGAAAGGCAGATGATAGCTCTTCATATAAAATTAGTGCTTGCACTTCATATAAAATCAGTGCTTATTATAATGTAAATGTCAGCTTAATCTTAAGAACAGAATAATGCTTTGTCTCATATAATATTGACAAAAGTGGGTTTTTAAGAAGAAACACTATATAAAGAGGACTTTATAAGGAGCATTCGTACTAAAAACAAGGCAAGTGTGTTTTGTTTCCCTCTGAAACTTCTCAGTCTATTTTAGTGTCTTAAATTTGTTTCAGTAAAGCCTTTGTCTTAACTAAATAAATATCTCTTCAATAAGAAAAGAAGATCCTTAGAAGAGGTAGTACATATGAAATTTGTTCATCTTTGTGTTGCTGAGAATATTTTTAAAACAGCTGCAATAATTATTCTTTGTGCTTATTATTTTATCCCAAATTTTAATTTCATGTTGATATAATATGATAACAAATTAAATTTTTTTCTATCCTTTGTGGACTATATTTTATTTTTCTGATCCAGGAAAAATCTCAATTCCTCTAACATTTTGAATGTTTTGGTGATGCTCTATGAGAGAACTCACTCCTGAGGGAAATGAAAGGAAAGAATTATTCTAAATCTACAATCTTATACTTTTCATGGCAGTTGTTACTAGTTGCTGCAATTTGGGATCAGCACATGCATTTCTCTTTATGTGAAAACAATGAAGTTGAGACTCATAAAACTGGAATAATAATAATGATAACAATAATATATTTCAGAACAGGAAAAGAAAGAAAAACATGTGGAACCAGGTAACTCTTTTTAAATTCCTCTATCCTCTTAATTTCATAACATTATTTAATTTGTAATTGAAAACGGAATTGCAATTGAATGGCATGGAATGCTGAATCTTTTTTTCTTTTCTTGTTTGATAACAGCAAAATCACCAAAGAAGGAACATTCAGGTAGGTAAGACTGGTAAGACTCTTTCTCCTGATGTCCAATGTTTATAAATGCTGCAGCCTCAGACAGGTAGTAAGGCAATGACAGTGAAGGGCAGATAATCCTTTCACCTCAGTCTTTTTTCAAGTTCATGACATGGCCTTAACATTAATGCAGTTTGAGAAAATGACAGCCAAATATGTTACACCCTTGCTACTCAATGTGCGTTCTGTGAACTAGCAGCATCAGGATCAGCTAACAGGTTGTTAGAGATGTAGGATCTCCAGCAGTAACCCATACCTACCGAATCAGAATCTGCCAGTTCACGAGATCCCCAGTGGATTCATCCTTGTAGGATTTGGGAAGCACTGTTTCACAGTGCAGTGTATAAACAAAACAAAACAAGAACAAAGCGTTTTCTTTAAAATGCATTTTTATTGCTTTGCTTTTAAAATATGGACTATTCAATTGCAGTGAATATTCTCTCCCTATCCATAATGTTACTTAATAACATTTCTTTTTTGCTCTAGGGAGTTGCAGTTAAGAGTAGAGATAGATTTTGCCCTGAATATATTTATGTATTCTAATGAGAAAAAAAAATTAAATTGAGAGTCAAACAACCAAATAAAAACTAAAAGTACAAATGCAGTTGGTATGAATACCAAATAGCTTTCTTAAAATTTCCTAGTATTTAACCTGCCCAATTAATCATTTCAAATGAAAATCTCTGTAATTTCTATTGACCTCATTTAAAAACATCACCTGTTGATTTTGTGTGGGTAACTCCTACTCAAAGAGCTTCACTGAGATTTCTTTGTGTGTGTTATGTGTGTGTGTACAGGCAGACAGTCTTACATAATGTCCGTTAGTCATCCTCAATGTTATGTCAATAAACATGCAAATATAGATAAACTGTGGTCCCACTCTGTCATAAACCATAGTAAACCACAAGTTTGAAGCCACATTTCATTTTCTTTTTTCAAGTTTATAAAACTTCCTGAGACAACCCAAGACTGTTTATATGTCTCTCCAACTAGTTTTGTCACCTTTATAATAGTACTTAATATATTATTATAATCATATTATCTTTTCCTTTTTCTGATTTAAATAGTCAGAAATTAGAAGGTAGAGACTATTTTTTACTTCTTTATATCCAGAGTGCCTATTATACTGCCAGCACACAGTGGGCACTGGATAATGATTGATTAGGTGAAAAGAGAAACAGCAAATAAAATAATCAAGTTTTGTAAAATTTGAAAATTGACTTTCAAATAATTTACAGGATGGAATAATGGCACATTTCACCATTTCACATTAACAGTCAGGCTATTTAGCCTTGGGGAAGGGACATCTGTCTGCTTTGCAGATGATAGCGTATTTGTTCACGAGTTCATTCCCACAAGTGTGACAAACACATATTCTCACTTATGTACATATGCAGGGAGCTAAAATAGAGCGTATATCATAGAAACATGGAGAGACATACAGAGTGACTATTGGTGTAACCAGTTTTAAGAGTTGTAATGGCTTTACTATCTACTAGTAAACCTGACAAATACAGTAATTTAAATTACTTGAAATCATTATCTGTTCTTTTTAGGGTGTGATTACAGTGCAGCAACTTAGCAGTAATTAGGTTTATTTTTAAAATTAAAACCATTGGATAATTTATCAAGTAAATTCATTCTTTTCATACCATTTCATAGACTTTGAAGAAAACACATTTTCTGTATATAAATACAATCAGATCCTTGGATATTTTAAAATGGAAAACATGGTGAATGAGTCATGAATGAGGATTTTTTGCTCATTTTTATTGATACCAAACAAAAAGAAATCTGTGGTTCATGGAACGTATTGAGAGGATATTAAGGAAAATGACACAACATTGTATTTTCTCTTTCTGTGATCTATTTTTTCTTTATTTCCCAAGATTAACCATAAAGTCTTTTAAATAGCTAAAATTACCTTAAAATTATTTTAGAAAGATAAGTAGACTTGTAATTAATGTAGATTGTATTATTTCTTGTCATTAACAGCTCCAAGTGAAAAACAAGTAAAAGCAAGTATGTTGAATAAAACTTTTAAAGATGAGCATATTTTAGCAGCTACTCTTTTGATTTTTCTGCTATAGACAATGCTAATGCTGATTTTTGAGGCTGGCTTGCCAGTTACTTGGTGTGATTATTTCTTGCGTTGAAATAATATGCAAAATTACTCATCCCTGTCTTTTCTGGAATTCATTCTTTTTAAAATTTATTTATAGAGCTTTCATTCGTAAATGCTAATTTGTCCAGACCACAACCCCTTTTTGAATTGTCTGTATTTTTGTTTCCCATTTTGCAGAATGGTAAGAAATCTCTTCAGTTCCTTAAACATGTCAGACTTAATTATCCTAATGATTAATCCCTTGGTCAAATCAGCAGGCAATATGTCTACCATAAATATCATGTCTTTACTGAAATGTATCTTGCCAAAACGTTATTAACCACTGCTCTTATAATGTCATAATTTCCTTTTAAGGTTTATATCCTTAGATCATGAAATATCAACTGATAACCATAACATACCATGGCATTTACATCAACAGTAGCTTTGACAATATACTTAGGGAGAAATGCTGATTTCTTTGTTGGTATTTCTCAGTTTCATGAAGTATCTGACAGAATGTCATTAAGGAAAATTATTTTAAGAATAATGGGAAGTATTTTATTTTAGGAAAAAATACGTTTAACTTTTTTATGCTTTGCATGTAGGATTTATGGTCAAACCTCAGCTCTATGCATGATGCAAATATGCTTACATATTTTTGGGGGGTTGAGGTACATAAGTACTGATAATGGTACTAATACATAAATGTGTACCTTACGTACTACAGAACTATTGAGATAGAGTCTATCGCTGGTGAATTTACCAGAGAGTAATTAAAAAATATATTGAATAGCTTGGTGGGCATGTCTCTAAAAAAAAGACAAGTTTTGAAGAGATTCAGGTTTTGAAGAGATCAGCATCTTTAGCAGGATATTAGCAAATTAGGTTGCCAATTACCTCAAGCCTGTTATAAAAGTTTCAAAAGAGTTAATATTCAACTCCCTACATAGTTGAGAGATTTGGACTTGACATGGACATTATCCTTTAACAAAAAAATTAATTAGAGTTAATCCATAAATCATTTAATTTCTCTGATAACTACGTGACCATCTATTTCCCCAACTAAGAGCTGTTATTTGGCATTGATACCATAAAACAGAATAATACTGGACACAGCTGCTATGTACAGTGGATTATTTGTAAAGTTAATGCCTAAGGTGAAAATTACATATCATTATAAATACTCTTGAAAAACCTTTAAATCCTGCGTATAGTGTGCTACAGTTTTGTGTATATTACCTGCACACATGGGATATGGTTTTCCATTATCTTAAGGTATGAGAGCAAATTAGAGAGTAAGACACAAAGCTGAATTAATATAAATTAGGTATTTATGTGATATAATTCCATAGTATTGAATTTAAAAGGATAAGTGAGATTGACAGGGTTAGAGCAAGTCCAAGGAAAAAGTAAAAGAAGCTTTGTCATTATCAATGGATTAAAGGAAGTAAATAGAAGGTGGGTTGAGTGCATCGTGTGGAACTGTTTCCTCAGGTTGTCGTGAGAAAACAACCAAAATCACTGTAGGAAAAACACTGGAGGACATAGACAAGCTTGGAAGCTGTATCAGTTCAGAGTGGAGGTTTTCATGATGCTGTGAGTTTGAAGAAAAAGGAAGCTTTTTAGGTTCAATGGCGCACTGCTAAGGAGGGGCACTTAACGCCTCCACATTGAAAGTTATGTGTTGGGGCTGGTGTGTGTGGAGAAAGAGCGCCTTGGAGAAAGAAACAAGGGTGCCGAACCTGGATTGACAATTTCAAGTCAACACAGACTCCTTTCTCTACCAAAACTGACTCCATATGCCCAGTCGCCCTCCCTCCAGGCCCCTGCATTAGCCTCTCCATACGTTGGATAGCAGCATAGGGGTTGACAATATGATTAGTCATTTCCAAGCAGGAAGAGGACCAAACAAGTAGATTCTAGACTGTAGGGCATTTTAGATGTTTGACACTGTGCTTGGTGAGTCTTCAAGAAGGAATGTGGTAGACATTGCTTACCAAATAGATTTGACCATATCAAATCCTTTTTTTCAACGAGCACATCAGGATCAGTGTTTCTGAGGACCTTGGGTCATGATAACACTGATCATATATTCCACATGCATGTGCAAACAGCCAGTGGTCAGTTTCAATTTTGAGTAAAATAGACAGCAAAGACCAGATCAGGATAAAAGTCTAGTCATTTCTAATTGTGAATCTAAATTTAAGTGAAATAGCAATAATCCGACATTTTTCACCCTTTGATCCCATCACAAATTTGGTGGTATGCTCAGCCACCAAGCCTGACTGTGTTCATCACCTTAACTGCACTTCACTGTCTAAGTGTGCAAGTTACATATATGTCATATAAACTACTAATATGTGTCAGGATCACTTAGGAAAAGCCAGAATGTAGAATTTAAAAGTAAAGTCCCATTGAATTTATTCAGTTATGCAACATTACAAGAATATTTGGGGATAATTTATATTAGCAAAATGACATAGTTTTTGGACTCAATTTAAATACTCTGACATGGAAATTACTAGGGGAAAAGATCCATGGGTCTGGACCAGCATGCTTGATATAAAATGGGCTGTATCTGGACCACACACTGCAAACTAAATATGATCTTAATTGACCTATGATCTTAGTCGGTTAGGACAGGCTTGGTTTACTATATCGTCCCAGAATAATTATGACTAGCGCCTCTTTTCACTTGCTCAGTTTTGGATAATAAATTATATGATCACTGAACACGTCACAGAGGTTGCTGTCAGAATATATTTACAGTACAGTGCCAGAGTGATGATTGTAAGAGGTTTAAATACTGGGAAAACTAGGATGTGAGAGACCTGAGGCTGACTTAGGTGGCAAGGCAAGATGTGCTTCTTATTTAAGGCTGTGTGTAAAGCTCAGGTTGGTGTCCTCAGTGTCAGCCCCCAAATTGAAAAATGTCATGGTACAGAGTCCAAGTAAGTTCATCAAAGGTGGCTAAAAAGATCCAAGCTAGATAGACGAATGCTAGCAACAGTGAACTCCAAGTTCATTTAAGACGTGAGGACACAGGAGAGGAGAGAGGATTTCAAACAAGAAATCAGGAATAAATTTCAGTATTAGGGAAGTAAAACAATTAACATAGCAAAATGGCTCTGTAAAGCGTGGCTATTGAGACTGGTACCATGTGTCCTGAGTGCTAGTAATAAAGCAGTCTCTTAATATCTTATTATAAAGGGTAGTATGGTGTTGGTGTAGATATAACCACATTATCTAATAGAAAATAAAAAAGAGACCAAAAATACATCCCACTTGAGCAAAAGTCTGACAGAAGAAAGATTGACCATTTCTAAAAGTCAGAGAATGAATAGATTATTTTAAAATGTTAATGTAGTTCATATTCATTAGAAAAAATATGATTTCTCTTTAGTTTGTACAATTCCAAGATACCAATTCTAGCTGGGTCTAGGACTTAACTAGTAAAGGCAAAATATGGCATTATTTTTTTGAAGGCGTAAGAGAATATATGGTCTCTTGAGGTATGAGAGAATTTGAAAAACCAGACATGAAAAAAAAATTCAAGCCATAAATTGAAAAGCTGATATATTTTATTGCATTAAAATTATACACTTCAATTTATTAATAGATGCCATAAAGAGAGATAAAGGATAAGGTACAAACTTGGAAAAGATATTTGTAACACATGTAAGTAATGAGAGATTAGTAGCAAAAAATAAAACAACAACAACAAGACAACTTGATAGAACAATGGGCAGAAAATATGGGCAAAAGATATAATAAACAAGCATTAAAAAAAGAAAACATGAATGGCCTATAAACATATCAAAAGATATTCAACCTCTAAGTAATAAGGAAATTTTACTTAAATCACAATAAGGTACTATTTTACACAAAGCAAATTGATTTAAAAAATGGAGAAATATGATTATTCTGATGATGGTGATATGGAGCAATAGAAACCCGCATATACACTGCTGATGCGAATGAGAAATTTTGGAAAACAAGAATGTGGCATTTATCTAGGGAACTCAAACATGAGCACATGCTATGGCTCAGCAATTTTACTTATAAGAAAATCATTCCACATGCACACAAGGAGATGGGTATGGGAATATTCACAACAGCATTATTTATAATAACAAAAAATTAGACATAACCTAGTGTCCATTGAGAGGAGACTAGATCCATCATTTATAGACTATTTACACAGAGGAATACTACATAGCAGTTAAAATTAGTCAACTGTAGCTGCACTTATCAACATGGCTACATCCCAGCAAATCACAAGGATTAAACAATACAGTTTAATTTATATAAAGTCATCTCACTAAATGAAATAATTTCATTTAAATAAAATGTTCTTACCTTTGTTTACAGTTAAATACATGTAATAAAAACCTGTATAGAAAACAAGCAAATGGTTAATACAAAATTTAGGACAACAGTATTTCTGACATAAAAGGAGAGGCATACAATGGTAATGGGCCAAGTTAGAGGTTTAAAGGGCCTTGGTGACGTTCCTTTTCTTAAGTTTGAAGGGGGCTACGAAGGTGAGCATTCTTTATTGCCACTCATTAAAATGTGCATAAATGGTATGTGCCTTTCATTTATATTACATGTTTCACAATAAAACAAGTTTAAAAAATAGAGACTGAGAAGATGGAAGTGGTGATGCTGAGTGCAGCAGCTCTCTGAGGCTTCCTGGAGCTGTACAGGGAGGTGAGGTAGTCGAGAATGGCTTACAGAATCGACAGGTGCGGTTGTCTGTGGTTATAAAGAGTGTAAGATTTTTGAGATGATGTGAAAGCATCAATAAAGGGAAAACTGAGGAGGTACCAGATAGAAGCAGTACTTCCAAGAACAAAGGCCTTGATTAGGCAACAGGAGACGGGATCCAGGACAAAAATGGAAGCATTAGTATTAAACAAGGTCAGAGACTGATCATCCTTTGGGATTAGAAAGAAAAATAGTGTGGGTATGTGCTGGTGAGGTGGTAGAAAGGTGAGGTAGTCTAGTCTGCGTCTATGTTCTCTATGAATTTCTCAACAGCATCTTACCTCTATGTTGCAGTGTGTTTAAGGAGGAAAGAGAATTTGGAAACCAGTTGTCAGGAGAATGGAAAGCAACTTTACTGGGTCTATGATAATATTGCTGGCCAGTGCTGAGTGCTCTCTTAAGTCCTGTGATCAACATCACAAGTGAGATCTGCACCAGAATGGGGGTCTTCCTCCAGTTTTGATGGCTGATCAGTCGGCAGGCATAAAGTACATGTGGTGCTTTGGCAGATATACTGGGTTGAATTGTGTTCCCCCAAAAGACATGTTGAAGCCCTAACCTTGGACCTGCGAATGTGATCTTATTTTAAAATAGGATCTTTACATATATAATCAACTTAAGGTAAAGCTATATTGGAGTAGAGTGGGCCCCAAATCTGATGAATTCTGTCCTCATAAGAAGAGGGAAATTTGGAGATAACTAGGCATATAGAGAGGGAAGATAGCAATCTGAACATAACAGAAATTGGAGTGACAGTGCTGCCAGCCAAGGAGTACCAAGGATTGCTGGCAACTGCCAGACTCTAGGAGGAGACAAGGAAGGATTCTTCCCAAGAACCTTCAGAAGGAGATTCTGAGGGTCTTGCCAACATCTTGATTTTGGACTTCTAGCCTTCAGAACTGTAAAAGAATGAATTTCTATTGTTTTTCTCTACCCCACAGTTTAAAGGCAGCCCTAGGAAAGTAATACAGCAGGCAACTATGAAAACGGAAAATAAGTGAGTGATTTAACTATGGCTCAATTATACATAAGATTGGTGAGAAGTAAAGTGAGGACACATGGAAGATCTTGAGCAATGCAAAAGCAGTAAGATCAAAAGAATTAAAGTATTAATGGAGTCAGATATTATTCAGAGGGAGTTTTTGAGTAAGTAAGCTGTAAAGGGAAGAAATGGTACTGGAGAATAGGAGTTTTGAAATCAAAGTTCTGACAGTAAAGGAAAAGTCCAAGGATATATAGGTAGTAATGATCAGAGAAATGGGGTTTCTAGTTTCCTGAAGTGAGGAGGTGAAGGAAATGAGACATCATGTGGCTGTATGGATTGTGAGTATCAGTGCCCCCCAACCCTGGTTAAATATTAGAATATCTTGGAAAGCTTGTAAATCTACCGTTCTCCAGGACTCTGTAGCCCGCCTGAAACATCTGAATATCATAGGCTTATGAAAACTCCCAGATTATTCTAATGCACAATATGCACCCAGGGTTAAGAGTGGTTCTTAATGAAATCCCGTAGTAGTAGCAGTGGACAGGATGGTAACTATGTATGAAAATATTCAGTGAATGACAGGACATGGCCACAAGGTGGGTTGATGACAATAAAGAGGAGTAGAGCCTGGTGCATCCTGACAGCATGCACTTCAAAAGAACTGAGACTTGGAAAAGCAAGGAGATAATTTATAAAAAGTAATGAGAAGCAAAGAGAATATATACATCACTTGCAGAAACCTTGGTATGTGGGGGTGGAAAATAAACATTCTCCATTTTGGAAAACTGCTTGTAGGGGATGCAGTGTCCTTAGGGAGCTAGTGTTTGGTTAAAGGAAGAAAGTACAGTGAACATTCTGAGAAGAGGCTGGGGATACAGGAGTGAGGGCTGCTGATGGACAGAGGACACAGAGGAAGGGCTTTGGAAATAGGTCAGTTTTTAGAAGAAATACACAGCCATGTGGACTCTGTTTTCTACTGGAAGGCTGGGACTCATGGTAGTAACCAAAATAAGCAGGGATAGGGATCACAGTGAAATTGGTCTCAATTGCTTCTTAGGGAAAGTTTGGTAATCTGTTTCCAAAGTGTGATCTAGATCAGCATCATAAGCATCACCTGGGAACCAATTAGAAATGCAGAACCTCTGGCCATGCCCCAGACTTTCTGGGCCCAGCATCTATGTCTTACAGCCCTCTGGGGTAATTTTGATGCATGCTAAAGTTTAAGACTCATTCTTCTGAAGTCTTTACCTAGAAGGTATAAAACAGCCAGGGGTTTGTTCAGTTCTGGATCTCAAGGTCTTGAGACAGCTCAAAGAAGAGGATATTTACATGGGTTCTTGCTTGGACTTAAATTTTGAGTTTTGTGGTATCTAACATTGCAAAATTGAAACCAGAATGTGATGTGAAAGCCTCTTTCTGATGTCTGAGCTCTCTCATAGCCCAGCGTCTTGTGGCACAAAGAGGACAAGATGTTTGAAGACTCTCCTTGTTTGGTTTTTCCCAGAGCCTCAGCTGCTTAGTATATATGGGTGAAGAGAAGCATGTACAAATACCAACAAGAATAAATAAAAAATACATATGTCCAAGGGGAACAACATCAACTAATAAAAATTTATAAAATGAGTAAATAAAAATTAAGAAAATTCACCGGCTCATTATTTATTAATTTTTTTTTTATTTTCCTGTGGGCTAGAGAAAACTTCAACTTTAACCAGCCTAGATTTGTGGTCCAACATTTTGTAGCTTTCAGGGTAGCTTTCATCTTCCACACTAGGTATTCAGAGAAACCTAAGAAGCCATTTTTAGCTATTTTTATTCTCTTTCTCTCTCCCTTTCCCTCTCAAAGCACCATTCAAACGGAATTTTCTATAATATTATGGCTAAACTTTTACAATGTAAAGCTAATTGATTGAGGTCAAATAATGTTTTCCCTTAATCAATATGAAAGGCTAAACCACCTTTAACAGCCTCAATCATAATTAAAGGCTAAACAAACAAAGAAGGCATTTTAAGTGTTCTTCCATAAAATCCATGTATCACTTAAGATTTCACTGTAAACCAACAAATTAGTATCCTATTGTATCTTGTGGAATAATCTACCTTCTTTGATGGTCACTGGTTATACATGCATATAATCGTAATATTGTGGAGTTGCACCTTAGAAGAGAGTTTCTGTATTGTTATTTAAGAAAGTTCATTAGTGTTTAAAAAAAGTACAAGCACTTTGTAGTTTGGCTTTGTCTGCAGCTTGCTTTGCTTTCAGGTGCTATATATATTTTTTCCTCTTGGTTGATTTTATTCTAGTCTGACTTAAAATAGCATGAGTTATTGATCTGGCATCACTTATATCCATTTCTCATGCCTTTAATATCTGAATTTGCAGAAACTGAACGAGCCAAAGAAGAAGTTGGTGCTGTCTCAACTAAAAAAGGTATGTGCAGCTTAAAGACAAAAATGTCATGACTATAACTTATTTCTGCTAAGATTTCTAAGTTAACATATTGTTTTATGCATATAGAAGATATGTATTTATTGATTTTACTATTTTATTGACACAGAAACAAACTGACTTTGCACAAGATTTGTAGTATATAAGGAGGGTTTGTCGGTAGTGTTCTAACACAAATAGATTTATTCCTTTAGGATCATAAATTAAAACTAGAAATTATAGTGAAATTGTAAGTTAGTTTTTGAAAAAATTGTACAAACATAACTGTTTAAACTCAGCAGGATCCTAGTCATCAAGAGAATATTCAAATTCAATATACTGCCCTAGGAGATTAGGGCTTGAACAAATGAAACTTTGACTAATAGAACTCAAAGGAGAAATGTTTACTTTGTGCCAAAATACTATCAAATTAGGAAATGTATTCTATGAAACACTGAATTGGGGATATTTTGCTTTAAGAAACAGATTGGAAAATTTGGAATGAAATCAATAATGTATCCATTGTCTTCAGAAATGTACCAAGAAACAATTTTACAAGTTTATCCTTAGCATACATTCACATGCACACACACACACATAAACCTACACACATACTCTTACACAATACTCTATTAAAATGACATAAAATCTCCTCCTAAAAAAACTATTTTATTGCATATGCTCTATAAAGAGAACATATAACAGGATTATAAGGAGATATAAAATATATATGACACGTACCCACATGCTCAATCCCAAAGAATTTATACATATAAATATACATGAGTACATGAATATAAATTAATATATAAATTTATATGTTTGTTAGTAAATAAATTATAATATAAATTAATATATTAGTTAATACATAAATTATTATATATGCATATATATATCTAAGGGAAGACAACAAAAATTAAATAAAGATTCTTAAAGAAAATATGAACTGCAATGTAAGATAATAGTTAATTAGAAGCAATTAAGTTATTGAAATTAATAGATGTCCTCTTTCAAATTAAGCTCTATTATTTTGAATTTACAGTAAATAGGAATGTAAGCTGTTTCATAGTCATTTTTTCCATATAATCTAATATTTCTGATGTCATTTTTGAGGTGATCACAATACATGTTTCATTGACATCATTTGTACTGTAAGTGGCAGAGTCATGAATTTATGAGAAGTTCATATTAATGTGTCTTCTTCTTTTGTGGTCATTCTGGAATTGACATTGCTCATTGGTTTTAAGTGAAATGTGGGTAAAACCTGGTTGCTTCAGAATGGATAATGCATACTAACATGAAAGGGCTAGGGTCTTCTTAATATAGAATCAGAAAAATTCGTTAATCTAGACATGGATACAGAGTGTATGGGCCCAATAAGTGGATTTAAGGCCAGGGCACTGATTTTTGTTGAAAGAAAGATCAAAAGTATGGCCAAGTTATTTCATAAATTAGTCAAGGCTGATACCAAGGTGTTCCAATTGCAGTAGATGGATTTCTTCTGGAATTAGATTTTGGATACTGAGCCTTAGGGAGTCTGTGACTATGGAAGACGGTTTGGGGACAGTTAAGAAGCAGAGATTGAACTGCTGGTAGTTGGCTGCCCATCTATAGACTCTGAATCACCTGGACCCTTGGTATTCAGGATGGAAATACAAGCACATATAGTTTGGGGTCCAATTAGGTCAAATTGGAGTGAGCAGAGAGACAGACTTGAAATTGAACCATCAATTAGTGAACTTGCCAGAGACTTCAACCAAGAATGATCCCTGAGTTTAGAGTACAGTGAAACATTTTGGTTGCAGTTAAATAGACCTGCTTGGCAGGCTTATAGGAAAGTAAAAGGAAAGAAATAGTCTGTTTATAAACATAAATTATTGCCACCCATTACTTTGCCTCTAGTTGGTCATAGATGTCATACCCCAATTCCCAATTTAAATATGATTCTGCATATTGGTTTTTTCTGCAACTATAACATGACCAGAAACAAGTGTTTCTTCCAAGGTACCATAAATGTTTTAAAACTCATGTTAGGTTGGGCTTTACCAATTTGACAAATCACAAAGAAAATTAAAGGAGACTTTTCTCATTTGTTGAGTAGATTGTCCATCCCCTACCTCCTCACTGACAATCAGCCACACATGAAAATATATATTGTTTTCCTCATGTATGTAGTGTCCAGTCCCCAAACTCCAAAATACTTAGCATAGTTTACAGCATGCCCATCTTCTCATCTTTCACATGTAGTTAGAATAAGAAAGTAATTTGGGAGTTATTTTTGTTTTAAAGATGTTGTAAAATTGCTCTTCTAAATTGAGGCTTGAACTAGGAAATGTGTGAAATGTTAAGTGGATCATTAATTTTTGTGATTGCTTCAAAATTTTTGAAGTTAAAGAATAATTTAATATTTCAAGTTAATCATAATGTGCCAATTTATACCTAGAATAAATTATTTTATCTGAAGCCAGCTTTTAAGTCTTTTTTTCCTTTGGAAACACATAATATTTTATCATCAATATGATATTATCTTACTAAATTTGTATTTGTTTTACACTTTGTAGTTTTCTAATCATTTTCACTTTCATTCAGCATGTATTTATGGATCATATACTATGTGGAAAATCAAAGAAAAATTTAAATTTTAATATTGTTCTTGAGCAATTTAAAGTACTTAAAAAATACAGATCTTTATTTAGTCTGTAATTTGGCTGCAATCTTTACTATCAATTGGAAGTTTTCCATATAACATAGTTCAGCATTGAAAAGCATCAGAGTAGACAGATACATATAAAGTGCCATAGGCATTTAAAAATTATTCTCACCTGGAGAAAATCAAAAGTTTTACCATAAAGGTGACTTTAGAGTTAAGCCTTGCACAGCAAATAGGGTTTTGCTATGGAACAATGATTGGAAAGATATCCTGGGCATATGTAACAGAGCAAGACAAAGTGATGAGAGTTTGCAGGATGTGTATGAGGAACAGCAAGAGTCTCGAGAACATGGTATAAAGCAATATAACTTGAGCTAATAATGCTGTAAATGGGCTTTATTTTAAGATTTTATTCTATCCCATGGTCAATAGGGAGGCGATGAACAACTGTATGATGAACATTAATACATTTACTTTAGGAAGATTAATTCAAAAAGGAAAAATTTGAAATAGGCAGATGAGAAAGTTTTCTCAATAATGTAAGTGACAAATATTAGGATCTGGAGTAGGGTACTAGTTATGAGATTGGAAGGGAGGGAGATTATGTGAACAGTATTATAAAAATAGATTCAATGGATTTTCACAACCGGTCAGTTTTGGGAGAAAAAAAGAAATGATTTAATGACAATAATGTTTTTCAGACTGGCTGCTAATAGGATATCATTGATATTCTTAATAAAAATTAACAGGAAAATGAAAAATAATTTGAAAAGGAAAGAAAAGATTAATTTTAGTATATTTATGTTACTATGCTAGTGGACCATGTAGGTACCATCACACAGGTGGTTCTAAAATTAAACTAGAGCTCCGGATGGTGGCAAGGCTGGAGATGTGTACATGAGTGGCCCCCACGTGGTGATAATAATGAAAATGGCGAGTGAATGAGCTTTTCATGAAGAGATGGGGGAGCATTTACATTTGGAGGAAAAAGTGCAAGATGAATCAAAGAGAAAAGCAGGGAAAAAAATAATAACTACGATGACTCCAGGAAAATGAACCCTGTCAGTAGCAAGGTTGCGTTCACCAAGTCATTGGATTTGTCAGCTACGTAATTATTAATGATTTTTAAAAATAGAATTTTCAGGGAAATGGCACACATAAAAGCTAAAGGGTGACAAATTGAATGAGGGAAGAGAAAGGCAAGGATATGGGCAATGATGCTGAAGACAGTTGGCTGGGAATAAAAGGAGAAACAGAATAATAACTGGTGTTTTGATTTAATCTCTATCTTTCTTGCTTTTAATCTCAGAGGTAAAGTGTTTCTCCTCTTCAAGACCAATTTCTCCAGTTGTGCTTTTCTTAAATTGTCATCCATTCTGTTTTGTGGCATCATCCTCTTTCTCACTTCTGGCTTTGTCCCTCACGTTGGAAATGTATTTTCCCAGCTCCAAAATTTCTTTTTCTTGATTCCCACCTTCCCCCTGCCACAGCCACCATTTTCTCTCCTTCACATGTCAGCCAGACTTCTGAATGCTGGAGTGCTAACACTGCTTCTCTTCTTCCACAGAGATAAAGCTTCTTTCCCCACCAGGCAGCTGGTGCTCTGGCTAACGTGATGACGTTCATGTTGCTAAGCCAATGGAATCATCCCAGTCCTCACGTTGCTAGATTTCTCAGTTGCATTTACCACTTTGTCTCTTCTCTAAACTTCTCTATTGTTGGGTTACCATGGCAATGTAGTCTCCTGGCTCTCTCCATCTCTGACCTTTATTTCTGGCTTCTTCGTATATTCTTTTCTCTGTTACCCCTTGATTGTTGGTGTTCCCTAGATTCCATTATTAATTCTCCAAACTTCTCATTTTCTACCCTCTCCTAGTGAGATACCTCTACTCTCAAGGTTGAAACTCTGCCTTATATCCTGAAGTTTTTCTATTTTATATTCCCATATCAGAAATTTTTCATGAATTTCAGGCTCATGTGCTCAACTCCTCAATACATACCTTTAAATTCACCTTCAAATTCAACCTGTCTTAACCTAAACTACTCATTCCCTCCTTCCAACTTGCTTTTCATCACCAAGGGTAAAACCGCAATCCATCTTCTACCTCGCTGATAGAAGTGTTACCAGTATTAGGGCATTACAGCCCTAAAATAAGATTGGGAGAATGAATAGGACTTAAACTGTAAAAGTAGGATGATTGTGTTTTAGGCAGAGGTAAATAAAATAACAACTTCAATTTAGTGAGTTATGCACCTGCCACGGGACTGATTTGTTTAATTTTTTTTTATTTAGGTCTCAAAACAACCCTAGTAGCATTATCTGCACTTCTCACTTAAAGAACATGGCTCAAGGTTAAATAATGTGTACTTGTTTCTGCAGCGATTCAGAGGTAAAACTGGACTATACACTCTAAAACATTGCCCCTTGTTCTAGGACACATAATCCTCTAGAATAACAAGAACTATGATTGCTCACCAAGGGAACTTGGTAATTCAAGGCTAAACCACACAGTTCTTTTCTAGTTATAACTCAGTTATGGGAATTCTTCATGCCAGGAGTATCTTAGGACTCCTGAAGACCAAGTTGTCTTTCCCTTCCCACTGTCTTAACCATATCACTACCCCTAACCCTAACAAAAACAGCAAAATAAACACAGCATTCATGGGCACTTACACTGTAATATCTTCTGTTACATAGTATTTCTCTACAGGTGCAATTTGTGAGGCTCATAAATATATTAATATTTTTGCTTTTTAGTTTAACACTTTTCTCATTTCAGTGTTATATGGTTTACTCTATTTTGGGGGCCATGACTTGGGTAACATAATAGGCTACTTTCTTGGAAATATAGGTTATTTCTAATGAGTATATATTCAGATATTTAAGGTGTCTTTTATTTCCACCAGATATAATCAAAGGCGAAATTCATCTGTTTTTTAATTTCTTTCGCCTTTCTTTCCTTCTTCCCTCCTCCCTCCCTGCCTCCCCTTCCCTTCCTTCCTTCTTTTCCCTTTCATCTCTCCTCCTTTCTCCTTCCTGCCTTCTCTCCTTTTTTCCCTCCCCACTTTCTCTCTCTCTCTCTCTTTCTTGTTGATTACATTGACATTTTGAAAGATCAGGGCCAGTGACCTTGTAGACATTTTTTATTGGTCTGACTGTTTCTTCAGAATGTTATTTAGCATGTTCTCTATATCTTGCATTTGATTAAACAGGAAGCTGAATATGTGGCTTAATTGGATTGTAGTTGGATACTTTGGTAAGAATACTTCAGAGGTAATACTCTACGCACCACATTGCATCTTATCAGGAACCATAGGATGTCCAATGTCTCACAACGAAGGAATGGTTATAAGTTACGTCAAGGGTTAAGTTGGTGACAGCCACATTTCTTCATTTTAAAGTTGTGTTTTTTCCTTGCAGCTCTGTGTAGTGGGTACTTGGGTGAAATGGCAATAGTTAGTACACCATCAATGAATGCTTCATCTAATGGTTGCCAGTGTCCTCTGAATATTGTTACTTTAATGAATTATTTGAGTGGGATGCACTGATTTTATATGAATAATTTCTACTGTTTTGATGTATAAATAAGTAAACAGTGAATACTCAACTGAGAGCAATAATCTTGGAGAAAGCATAGTTCAAGGGATAGGGCACTTAAGGATTCTCTTTTGGTTACTGGTGATTTGGGTTGGCTTCATTTAATATTTAAATGAATCTCAAGCATGACTACACTGTTCTTTCAGTTGATTAAGCCACATTAAGCTTGAATTTAAAGGAGCATTTAGTTGACATTTGCAAGACACTAAGTGACTCCAGCAACAACCTGGAATGTAAGTAGATTAATCATAGTCCTGTCAAGTGGAATTCTTTGCAGAGCTTGTTTATCAAAGCAGAGTATAAGGAATAAAGTAGATAAGAGTATAGAAAAAATAGAGGAAGGCCATGGATTATTACTTTTTGTTTTTAAATTCTTTAAGATTAGATATAAAACAGGTTTTAGTTGCATTATAGAGAGATGAGAATGTTTTAAAAGCTTTACAATAGCTTGTTTAGAAGAACTACTTGGTATCGATGAGTTCTGAAACAATTTTTTGAGCAGATGCAGTATTCTGTCTAGAACTCTTATTTAAACCTTATCTTTGCTCTGCAGCTGTACCTGGAAAGAAGGAAGAGAAAACAACCAAGACAGTGGAGCAAGGTAAAAAAAAATGAAGGAGGTTGACATTATCTTCTTTAGAAAGACAACAACATACGGAGAAAAGCACTGGATTCAGACAGGCGGAAGACAATTACCTTTAAATCTATTGCTCTATATCACTGTCCTTGCATGTTTCTCTGTGCCAGGGAAAATGTGAGTCAGAAATCTGGGTTTGTCTTTCTTTCATGTAACTAAATCTTGAGAATAATTTCAGAACAAGAAAACTCCCCAAACTGCTTAATTAAATCAGGAGAAATGCTAGAGGTTGTTGAGAAGGAAATGATTTGGGGCAACTGGTAGATATATTTCTGTTTAATTTGTTATTTCAACACCACCTCACTGACCATAGTTTAAACAAAAAAGATAACCCGATCCTGTCTATGCAAAAATTATTTTATGCTTGAAAATAGTACGTAAAAGTTAAAACAAAGAAGTAAAGCAACAGCAAAAGTAAGTTATTTGAGTTTATATTACGACTTCAGCTTTTGAATCTTCCAAGAGGTCCGAAATTTCAATGTTATAAATAATAATGGTGTGAAATAGTCAGGCATTTTATTTGCATCATTATATACTATACAGATCACTTCAGAATATGCTTGAGAAAAATGCTACGGTATATTAGACTTAAAACATTTAAAGTGATGTTGTACCTTCTCTGAGAGCTCTAAGTGAGCTAATAATTTTAATTTTTGTTCCCCCACACCTCTGCTTTTAGATAATAGTATTATATTTATTATAATAAATAAAATCAGAACTAGTGGTAATTATGTCAAGAACAAAGTCAAATTTGTTTTCCCTTCAAATTTGAGATGAAATTAAATTCCTAAAATCCTAATATTAGAAATTTATAATTTTGTGGCAAATAAGTAAACTAACATTAAGAAATCAGTTAAGTAAAAAGATTGGTTAAGGATTTATTTCCCTGGGATTTTCAAAATAAAGCTCCTTTATAATCACATTGAAATAGTTTTCAATTCACTGTAGCTCCTGGGGAATACCAGAAATTTTAGAATTCAATAGAATATTTCTGTTGACTTATTTTTGAAGAAAAGGTGATCTTTTAGTCTCTAAAACATAAAGTAGGAACACTGGAACCCAATTTCAACTTGTTCGATTATGCAAATTTCTGAGATTAAATTTCTTCATTTAAAAAATAAAATAATTATACCTGAGTTACCTATCTGACAAGATGTTTTGTAGGTAAAGCAAGAAAACATGATATAAAAAAATTAAACATTTCTGGATAAGCATTTGACATTTACTTCGGCATTTTTCCTTATCAAATCAATTTCAGTACAGGGGATTTAAATGATCAACTCCTTTTGATTTCATTGAGCTTCATAGTTTTCTTCCCCTTCTAGTATAAAGGTGTTGATTACTCATGACGTTTGTAGATTGCTTTTATAGCCACAGTAAATTGAGAGAAGATTGGCTAGAATATAAAACAGCCACCCTAATAATAGTACCTAACAGGTAACTGATTTGAACACAGATTGTTTCTTTCTTTTTACCTGCATGTTGATGTTAGTTTCGTTATTTCTATAATGGTTCCTCAAGTAGACAAGAGACTGGAAATGGCTCTTAGAGATGTGAACTTACTCCTTCAGATGATTTCATAATTTATTTTTTACTAAAATTACCTTTTATCTTCTCAAAGTTTAAGCTCTTGGCTTGTGTAAAAGAATGAGATATTTTCAATGGTTCTTTTTATATTGACTTAAATCATTTCAATTTTAATTATTGTATGGCAATGGCTTCATACTTTTTAACTATAACAATCATAGGAAATAGTGAATTTAGATATTTTAGATATTTTTGTGATCGTGTATCTATGACTAATAATTGATATGAAAAATAGATATGAAAAAAGCAGGGTATGTGTGAATAAATCATAAATAATTATGTTCTACACATTTCCCCAGAGTATTCTAATATTTATTTACAATGCTTTAAGAGTATTGCATACTTTTCTTTCTTATGTGGTTTTTAGTTATCTTCAGAAGTATAAATAAAACCAGCTCATAATGCATTGAAGTACAATTAAATAGTCATTACAGATTTATTATTATTTATTTAAGTTTAATCATGTGGTCTTCGTTAGGAAAAACTATATTGTTTTTATTATTTTTAATAGATTTTTAAATATACTTTGTGATCTAAGTGTAATTGTGTATCTTGAACCTCTGGGCTTTATATTACAATTATACTTGGGGAACATTAGTTAAGCTAAACTTTACATTATGGGAAATTCATATTGTAAAAGTTGAATAAATTTTATGTTAATGTAATTTTGTAAACTAGATCTTATAACACGTAGGAAGAAATTTAGTTAATCTAACTCCAATACTCAAAAAAATCACTCTATTCTATCTCTAATTTATGATGAATCATGTCTTTCAATTATACTTTTATTGAGGGTCTCGAACTGGTTAAACTGCAATTTTGAATATTGGAAACACTTTATAAACTCCTCCACTTAAAGGCACATGCATATGCACACATGTGCCTCCCACCCCCACCCCACCACACCATGTTCCTCATTTTTTAGAAAGGAACTACCTAGAAGTATCAGGATACTTCTCAACAAATGTTTTCCACAATAAATATTGCTATTCTTATAGGGACAACCAAGAGAGGCCAAAGATAAAAAATTTACAGATACTTCGTACCCTATGAGAATTCATCTTTATATATTTGTATATTATATCTGAAAAAAGTGCATTGCATTTCATTAATGGAATGACTCACTATTGCAAATTAATACAAATTATTCATTCGTTGATATTTATTTCTCATATTTAATTGTATATTTTCCTCCTTGGTATTCTTTTTCAAAATCAGCCTGCCCTCCTGAATCCCGTTTCCTTGTCTCTCATTCAATCTCTGTCTCTCAGAAGATAATCTGTAGTAAGATTTGCTTTTCACTAGCTGGGAGGGAGGCAGGAGAGTCATGGTAAAGCAGCATTCTACAGAAGCATTATAGGGTATGGAAGACCAGTCAAGACAATTAACTTAAAGATCTGAGTTGTAGGTTGGAATCCCAGCATCTGCCCATTTTTGCTTTTCTTCCTTCAAAGTGACCTAAGTCCAACAGTGAAAACGTGAAATAGTTGTAACTTAGTTCTGAATTAAATCACTTGAAAATCACCTTTCTTTTTCTTTCTCTCATTCACATCCATGCGTGGCATCACTTGAGACTTCCTTTAGTCTGACATACAATAAGTGCTCAATAAATGCTTGTAGCATAAATGTAAAGTAAACATAGAGGAATTTTTGAAGGAAGGGATATTAGGTGATCAGCCTTCAACAAACTGTGGTTTAAATACCATGTAACTAAGAAAATATTTTAGTAAGTTAAAATGAGGCTTCCAATACTAATGATTGCCAAATATTTCAGAAACCAGAAATAAATTATTGAATCCTTCCTCTATTCCCATTTTAAATGGAAATAGGAGAGTAAAGTTGATAATTAAGTATGCCTTATTCATTAACTACATCCTTATTATATTTGCACATGGTACTCTTTCTTAACTGCATGTGGTGAACACTCATCATATGGATGAAGATATTGGAAAATTTAAATTTTACTAATTACAGCTATTATATTGTGAATTTATTTTAAAAAACCCTTAAAGTGGAGAAAATGTTAAACAATTATCTAATTAGGCCAAGATATCTATCTAAATTTATAAAAGTTAGGCCTTGTCCTAGGTTTTTAAAATTTTTATAACTAGATAGCTGAATTAGATGATATCTAATATTCCTTCCAAATGTAAAAATTTTCTATTCAATAGTTTTTAAATAGTATGCTCCTTACATCAGAATATAGAGGCTATTCCTTTTTCAGAGTAAGGCTGGTTTAGAAAGAATTTTATTTATAAGGTTGTGAGATTCAAATGCTAAGGAAAATCAAACTTCGTACATTTAAATATTTATGGATACTTCAGTATCTCAAAATTAAGTTGAATATTTCATTATAAAAATATTAAGTATAGTTTTCCATCCTCTTAACAATTAAAAATCACTTAAAAAGCCAGTTGAGTAGAAACATGACAAAAACATTTTAAAAAATTAAATAGAATTTGATTGCCTAACTATCACAAATAAATTTGAACACAATTAGTAATGATTTTACTAAGGATAAAATTGGAGAATGTGGATCATAAATATACCAGAATTCATTTACTGTAATAAAATATTCAATTTTGCCTGAGAAATGTTTCGAAATTCATAAACAAGCTAATTTGTGTCTCCCTGAAGAGTTTCTATCTTTCTTTGCCTTTGATGCTATTATGCTATTCTGTAAACAATGGTACCTCCATAATTGTAATAATGTTTTAAATTGTCACAACAGCAGGTAAAAAACAACTGCTATTACATGATTTGTATATTTGTCACTGGCCTCCTTATCAGATTGTTCTATTCTTTGTGCATACACTGATTCTTTTAAAATCTGTGATGTGTGCTGATTACAGATGTATCCCATACTTTCAAGTGAATGTTAATAACATCTAAGATTAATGATTTCCCTGAAAGAAACGTATTTATTTGAATAATGAATGTTTATATTTCTTGGTGTGTCAAAGTTATTTAAAAAAGACAAACAATTTTACATTTAAAATCAATGGAGTAAAGCTGAAGTTCTAGTTAACACAAATTGTATTTAGGTATTTGCTTCATATGTGATTATAAAATAACCTATTTGCACATGTTAACTAAGTCATGCTGTTGACCCTCAATAAATGTTAAATGATAATAACAATATTATTGATTCCTTTCAATTCCAAATTTTTTGACAATAGTTTGTGCTTTTGTTGTTTAATATTTATTGAGCGCCCACAACAGGCTAGGCGCTTGGGAATGGGTGTGAAAGGTATGGAGTGGGCTTCAGAGAGAAGATGGTCTGTATATGGAGGTAACACATCAAAATGGGTGTACTCTCCTTGTTTACGTATTTCATTTACTTTCAAGGGAAACTTTAGCAATTCTCCACTGCCTCACTTGCTCACATAACACATTTTACTTCTTCTTACTCTTATTTTATTTAATACTTTCAGTTTATTATCACAATTATTTTATTTCATTTATGGAAAGTTCCTTTCTATTTCTTCCTTTCTCATCTTCCTCCCGACTCCTCCATCCCATTAATAAACAGACAGATCTGAATCTTACTTATCACAGCAGAACAACACACACTCAAAGTGTTTGTATACCAATGAAGCTCATATTGTTACATTAGTTTCCCACAGAGAGTCATCTTCTGCCAAGCAACATTGGATTCATGTGATGCATACATTTATTGGTGGGATTGTCATTCAACACTAAAGAGAATTTCGGCCCAGAAAATGGATAATGTGTGTCAATGATGTGAGTGAGATTTGGAGCCAGTGCTAAGAGATTTAGATGCACATGCATTAATGCTGTGCCTTTTTCTCCCAAAAGGTAAAAGTTCTTTATTATGAATGATCCATTTTCTCTAATAAGCTAATATATAGCTCGATCACTCTTACTTTAGGCAGAATATACTATAGGCATGTACAGGTCACACAGAGAGATACTTATAATGTCCATGCAAATGTTCTGCCTTTCAATTGTCATGAAAATGAACCACTCCTCTGTTCAGTGTGGCCTCTGTGCCTATTTTTTTTTCCTTCATTTTCTTAGAAACTCTAGGCATTTTGCAGAGAAGCACGCTAAATGATAAGGTTCACCAGTATAGCTTTCTAAGGGAAATGTCATCAGTCTTTTAGGTTTTTAAACTAACAAAATTTTTACATCAAATGTACTCTTGCTTCATCTAGCTCACACTTCTTAAACTTTGTCCTGATTTAGCTTCCAACAACCTTCTCGTAAAACTAATAGAATGCAAATATAAACTTAAGCCTCAGTCAAATCTAATTGTAAATATATGAAGAAATTTATCCTGTGAACTCTGAATTTAACAATGCACTTCAGATTTCTTTTGACAATACTTTATGCAATGTAAAGTAATTTTAAAGCTATACAAAGTATATATTCTTGATAATTGTCTACATTTTAATATTAGGTTGTTTCTTTAAAATATTGTTAAATCTGTAATGAGCCCTTTTCATTCTCATCATAAAGAAAATTCTCTTAAAAATCCTATATCTCTCATAATACAAAATTGTGATTGCCATCACCAGGACTTCACATGTAAAAACAATTTTAAGCATTTAATGTAGATATTTGAAAATTAAAATTTTGTTCTCTAGAGAGAACAATCAACTTTTTTTGTTCCTTTGACACTTAGACTAGATTATAAGACTGTGAAAATGCATTGTTAGTATTTAGCATACAACACAGCAAGTAAACATCTCCTCAATGAGCTCAAGAATGTTTTTGAGCTGCTAATTATTTTTTATTTATTAATATTTGCTTCCACCCCTATTATTATGTTGAAGCTGCATAGGGTTTGGATTCCTTTTTCCCTTGGGAATCTTTAATGGAAAGTATATTACAAACTGTTACATTACAAAGCCAAGTGGCCAGTTCAAAGATGGTTTTCTGAGAATTTTGTTTCCTTTTCACTGATTTTTTTCTTTTATTTACAGAATCCTTTTCCACTAAAAGCTTGGTTAGGAAAAAAAAAGCATTCACATACACATACACTATCTTGAATAATATTGCTTACAATCTATTGCTATGCCACATCCTGGAACAAATTAATGAAGTTTAAGCTTCATATTTTAGAAATTAAATTAAAGAAATGATCTGAAATCATCAGCCCTGTATAAAAGTGCATTGCTACTTTCTTCTCATTATAAATTAAATTACATATTTTAGGTGAAATAATTTCAGGAAAGAACATAAAGATTTTATCAACATTCTACATAAAATTTACTTTCACCTTATTGACTATTATTGTCCCAGTTTTCATTGAATGATGATATATTATTAGCTAAGTGCAAAGCAATTCTTAAAAAGTCAAAATTAAACTCAGATCTTCCTTTGGAATTTTTGAATGGCAAAATATTAGTTAAAAAGAAGTTTCTTCATCATTATGACTTGCAAAGTCTGGGTTTTCTTTCATTTGCTTTTTATACAGGAAAAGAAACTCAATCAAAAAGCCCATACAGAAGATCTATATTCTTATTAAAAGCCTTGACAATAAAAATCATACTGAAAAATTCTTAACTTGAAGTTAGCACTTGTAACTTTGGTCTTTGAGAAAGAAGTAATTCATGAAAGCCAGTGATAATTATAAAATATTAACCTACTTGAACAATAGAGTACAGAGCCGCCTTAAAATACAGCTTAGGGCTTGGTCTACCCCTGCCAGTAATTTGTTCTGTGAGTTATTTGCCTTTCCCAGACTTCTTTTATAAGCAAATATTATACTATTTAGCCATCTCTAAAGGACCTTCTGGCCCTAATATTGTATAATTCTCATTTGTAAGGAATGTGTCCCATGCCTTAAACATTTTCACTTTGCCCCAGATGCTGAAGCATACACTTTGTCTTCTGATTGAAAGTACAATCTGTGCAAATGTACCAATAAGAAAGTCAGATTCAGATTCTAAAATGAAAATATTTTAAGATATTGTATAAGTCTACTAAATGGAATGATAATATTCAAAGTATTTACTGATGTGTTACATTATACTTAAATTACAAAAAAATATATCTCAGGAACAAAGCATGCTATTGGATGTCAAGTTAAGTGACATAAAGATTCTCTAAATATAAAATTAAGCAGGAAAATCAATAATAATGGCACACAAGATATAAAATTTATGCCCTTAACATGCAAAAAAGTAGCTATAAAAAATGGAGCAGAAGATATTATCTCTGCAGATAAAACAATGTGAATAAGTGACTGGTGGTTTTTGATTATTTTACAAAATGGTAATAATGACCTTCTATATATTGTCAGTCAGTTCTTCAGTATATATCATATTCTTTTAGCAAAACTTTTTAAATTACATTGACTCAATGACAGGGGAAAAAAAAGTGTGGATTTGGGATATTTAAAGACTCACATCGCTGGACACATACAAATTTAAATTCCTTTGTAGGATTTGACAGGTCCTTCACCATCAACCCTCGTGTGGCCTTCCAGCCTTGGCTCACTGCTTCTACTCCACTTTCTATATTCAGTGATCCAGCCACATGAACTTTCAACTCCCTGGTTGTCTTACACTATTCCTTATGTTTGAGATGCCTTTATAATTCTTTGATGATAAACATTATTATCAGTTTCAGAACTCATTACTAATGCTGGTACCTCAATGAAGTCTTCTTTCATTTTCTCAGGTCGAGTTTGTTGATCCTTCTGCTATGGGCCCAGAGCCCTGTGTTTATGACCCTATCAATCATTCACTTGATCTGTCTATGTAAATGCATCCCAACACAGAGGGAAATCCATGCAACCTTCCTTTTTTTTTTCCTAGCTTCTGGTACAAAAGAGACACCCAATAAATATTATTGAATATAATATATTTTATCTTTCAAAGTAAAAATATATATCCTCATTTTTAAATATTATTTACATGAAAAAAGACTTCAAGGGACCAGAAATTCTTGATCTACAGGAGGGGCACATTGTTACACTGGTAAGCAATATAGGGAGGACAGTTTCTGGTTTGTTGAATGGAATGGGCTTTTATTTTACTCCAATCAAACCCTTTTTGAGAGTTTCAGACCTCAATTTTCTTTACAGGTACCTGTGCATATCCACCACAAAGTTGAAAATACTGTTAGTGGGGAGATTTTTAAAAAATTTATGAAAATATAAAATATTAGCAAATCAAACTCAGCAGTGTATAAAAGGAATTATACATGACCAAGTAGGATTTATTCCAGATATGTAAGGCCGGTTTAACATTTGAAAACCATTTAATGTAATCCATCACATTAACGGGCTAAAGAAGAAAAAAATATATGATCATATTAAGAGATGCAGAAAAAACATTTGACACCCATTAATGATACAAACTTCCAGCAAACTAGGAATAGAGAGAAACTTCCTCAACTTGATAAATAATTTCTACCAAAAAACCCTACAGTTAACATCATGCTTAATGGGAAGAAATTAATAGCCCTCCTGTTTAGATCAAGAACAATACAAGGATGTTCTCTCTCTCCATACTTATTCAACATTGTACTGGAAGGCCTAGCTAATGCAACAAGACAAGAAAAGGAAGTAAAGGTATACCAATAGGGAAGAAAAATAAAGCTGTCTTTATTCAGAGATGACAGGATTATGAAGAAAATCCCACAGAATTGACAAAAACTTCCTGGAACTAACCAGAAAATATAGCAACTTTTTAGGATACATGATTAATATACAAAAGTCAATTATTCCTCAATATGCTAGTAATAAAATATTGGAATGAACAGAATTAAAAACATAATATTGTTTACATTAGCATCAAAAAAGGGAAATACTTAGGTATAAATCAAACAAAATATGTTTAAGATCTATATGAGAAAAACTACAAAATTTTGACAAAATGAAACAGAACTAAATACATTGAGAGATACTCCATGTTCATGGGTAGGAAGACTTAATATTGTTAAGATGTCAGTTCTTCCCAAATTGATCTACAGATTCGATGAAATTCTAGCAAGTTATCTTGTGCATATTGACAAAGTGATTCTAAAGTTCATATGGAAAGGCAAAATACCCAGAATATACAACACAATATTGAAGGATAAGGACAAAGTTGGAGAATTAACACTGGATTTCATAACTAACTGTAAAGGTGCAATAATCATGACAGTATGGTATTTGTGAAAGAATAGACAAATAGATCAAAGAAACAGAATAAAGAACCCAGAAAGAGATCCATAAAAATATAATAAACTGATCTCTGACAAAGGAGCAAAAGCAATTCACTGGAGAAAGAATAGTCTTTTCAACAAATGGTGCTGGAACAAGTGGACATCCATAAGCGAAAAAAAAAAAAAAAAAAGAAACAACAAAAAAGCAGACTTTATCTCCTTTACAAAAACATTAACTCAAAGTGGATCATAGACTTAAATGTAAAACATAAAGCTATTACGCTCCTAGAAAATAACAGAAAATCTAGTTGTCCTCAGGTTTGGCAATTACTTTTTAGATACAACACCAAAGACTTAATTCATGAAAGAAAAAAATAAGTTGAACTTCATTAAAATTTAAAAATTCTGCTCTGTGAAAGCTATTGTCAAGAGAATTAGAATGCAAGGCACAGAATGGAAGAAAATATTTATAAATACATACCTGGAAAAGGACTTTTGGCCAAAACATACAAACAAAGAACTCTTAAAAGTCAACCATAAGACAATGAACAACTCATTTTAAAAGCCTACAAAAAATACGAATAGGTATCTCACCAAAGAAGATATACATATGGCAAATAAGCACATGAAAAGATGCTCAACAAATACAGCATTAGGAAATTTCAAATTAAAACATTTGACAAACCACTGCACACCTATTAAAATAGTTAAAATCTCAAACAGTGACAACACCTAATACTGGGAAGGATATGGAGCAATAGGGACTCTCATTCTTTGCTGGTGGGAATGCAAAATGGTACAGCCACTTTGGAAGACAATTTGTCAATTTCTCACAAAACCAAGCATGTGATTTCCATAGAATCCAGCCATCATGGTCCTTGGCATTTAGCCAAATAAATTGAAAACTTATATCCACACAAAAACCTGCACACAAATGCTTATAGCAGCTTAATTCATATTTGCTAAAACTTTGAAGCAACCTAGATGTCCTTCTTTACATGAATGGATAAATTCTGGTACATTCATACAATGGGATTATTATTCAGCACTAAAAATACATGAGCTGTCAAGCTACAAAAAGACATAGAGGAATGTTAAATTCTATTTCTAAGTGAAAGAAGCCAGTCTGAAAAGTCTACATATGATGTAATTCCAACTATATGACATTCTTGAAAAGGCACAAGTATAGAGAAAGTAAAAATGTAGTGGTTACCAGGGGTTTGGAAGGAGTAAGGGATGAGTAGGTGGAGCACAGAGGATTTTTAGGGCAGTGAAACTATTCTGTATGATACTATTAATACAATGGTGGATGCATGTAATTATGTGTTTGCCAAAATCCACAAAATGTACAACACGAAGAGTAAATTCTAAATTATAGACTTTAATTGATAATGATGCATCAATATTGGTTAGTGGATTATAACAAATGTACCACACTCGTGGAGGATGTTGATGATGGGGAAGGTTGTGTGTGTGGGTGGAAGGTGTCTTTGTTTGGGCTGCTATAACAGAGTATCATAGACTGAGAGGCTTATAAAAAGAAGAAATTCAGTTCTTATAGTTCTGAAGACTGGAAGTCCAAAATCAGGCTGCAGTATGGTTAGATTTGGGTGAGGGCCCTCTTCCAGGTTGTAAACTGCTATCATTAATATTTGGACCCTCACATAGCAGACAGAGGGTGAGCAAGTTCTATGGGGTTCCTTTTATCTTTATAAGGTTACTAATTCTATTCCTGAGGGCTCCACTCTCATGACACTGCTGATATGAGGCAAAAGGCCTCACCTCCTAATACCATTACATTAAGAGATAGGATTGCAACATATGAATTTTGGAGGAACACAAATATTCATTCTATAACAGGAAAAAGGTATGTAGAAAAACTCTCTGTACTTTCTACTCAGTTTTACTGTGAACTTAAATCTGCTCTAAAATTAAAGTCTGTTAATTTTTTTTTAAAGTGTGTGGAATCTCAAAGAATTAGTCCATTAAGAGAATTTCGAAGTACTATATTTTGAAAATTCCACACCATAAATAAAAGAAGGATATATTAAAAGCCCTATTTATTTTTATCATATCAATAATTTTTCAGTTAACATTTTTCTTATGTTCAATTATATTTCTTCAACTTTTCAATATATCTTCTCATAAAATAAGTTTCACTTTGAACAGTTAGACTATAACAAGAATGATTCTTGAAATCCCACATAAATGTGTTGTGTAATAGGATTTCAAATTAAGAAAAGTTCAAAAGACAATGTAGAATATGCATAATCAATAAAATTATTATAAAAATAGAATATGTCATATCTATATAAACAGAAGATTAGAGACTATTACAAAAAATAAATTGGCATAGGTATGTAAATATGCATGTGAGATAACTAAGCTTTGGAAATTCACTCAAAATTTCTTAAATAAAAAATATTAAATACTGTGCAAACATTAGGTTGAAATATGTGCAATTGTTTTTGGTCTAGTAAAACTAATATCAACAATGTCATTTTACTTGACACCTTTGCCAGACTGGGATTGCAAATTAGAAAATAACTAACCATGAAAGATGATCATAATGATGATTAGGCTTTTGTATAAAGATTCCACAATAAGTTTCCTTACAAAATGTGATCAGCACAAAATTTGGGAAATTTATTAATTCATTCAACAAATAGTTGTTGAGTTTTTAGTATGTGCCAGAAGACCTAGTCCTTGTTTCATAAATAGCATTTGCAAAGCTGTGGCAGGCTGGCAAGTTACCGAGAACATTAATGTCATTTGAGGATGCAAATATGCTCACTGTTTACTTTTAAGGACCATCTGTGGTGCTATCTATTTTGTAATCCATGATGCTCCCAGAAGCATAGTGTAGCAGTTTAGCCCTAGCTTTGTTGTGTGATAGCCTGGGCTCAGATTTCCCATTGCTATTTAGTAGCTGTGAGCTTGGGCTAGTTATTTACCTTTCTTAGTTTCAGCTATTATATTTATAAAATTTGGATAATACCTATCCCACTGGAGATGGGTTAGAAGTTAAAGAGATCTTATGTAAAAATGTCTAATCACATAAAATAATGGTTTATCCTTACATGTGGATGCAGGAATGACCAAGACCCAGCCCTGCCCTCAAGGAAATTTCAGTCTTGTAATAAAGTTATTTTCTGGATTCAAACATGGGAACTTTGACACCTTAGGTTGACCATGGCTATACAAGGAAAATTGAATGCCTAATAAAGTTTTTTTTAAAAAAGCAAAATCTTTTGTAGCTTATTTAGGGCTCAGTAGCTAAATCTGTCCCTAGGATGCCCTCATTCCCCAAACATTGAAATAAAAGTTAAAATCACACATATCTAAATCCTTATCAAATAAACAAGGGCTATTTTTTTATATTATTACATATCACTGATCTTTCTGAAGGAACTGGGCAGAGATGAACTAAAGTGCACCCAACCGAGGTGCACTCCAGAATTCTGATTGGTGTTCTGATTATTAAAATGTAATGAGGACCGGAGTATCAAAGCATGTGTGAGGAGTCTACTTTTTGTAGCCAAATTACACAGCCTCAAGGTATAGTAACTGTAAAGTTGGATCAGAATTTAATCAAAGGAGAAGGGTATTTAGAAGATTTTATGAGAAGCCCCTCAGACAAGATAATTTAAAGAATTGTACTAGAGCTTATCAGAAGTATTAGAATGCTGAGACTATTGGACAAGACTTCCTCCCTCGTGGTGATTGCAGGATACACATTAAACAAGTTCTGTATCTGCTAGTTTTTGAATTCTTATGCCATGCTATATGTCACAGGTTTAACATGCTAATACAGCCCAGCTCTTATAGAATATACATCGCTTGTATAATTAAAGGAAGCTTCTTAGAGGTGTATTTACAAAGTGTTATGCAGTAGTACATGATTGATGCTTTCAGAACTCATTCGCTCCCTCCGGCCGACTCTGTTAAATATCTTAATATCTTTGAGAGAACAATCTAGTTTCCCTTATTTACAAATTTTTGAGGAATACCTCACCATATTCTCCAAGTACTGATGGCACTGTTCAGATGTCAATCCAGAGAATTTTATATTACACTTTTAATTGGGTTGTCCAGTTAGAAATAGAGGCTATTATAGTTTGGAAAATTTTATTCTTTTTAAATACAATATAAAAACTATGAAACAAATAAAAGAAGCTTCCAAGGTTTAAAAAAAAAAAGACACTGAGATATAAATAAAATTGAATTGGAAATGTTGTAACCTAAGGATTTTTAAACATATATTTATGAAAAAATGTTTTAAAATGTTAAAAATATGTGTACCAAGTTCTTTAACCCATAGAGTAAGGAATGATTAAATGTATCATTAGGACAAAGAGAAAGTTAAGGGTGGTTACCCAACCAAGTCATATTTAATCACAAAGTTAATGGACAGTGTCCAAAGTAAAATTAAAGTCAGATACATCTTTTCAGAAGAATTCAAAATTAGTATTACATAAAGCATCAGCATATTATATTTTACCTCGTGGTAATCACAAGCATAGTATTTTAAACCATCTAGACAACTTGAAAATTCTGTCTTTGTATTTACTTGTAAATCATATATTTAGGAGTTTGGAATAGATAGAAGAATATTATAAAATAGCTTTTCTAAAATATCCCTGATAGTAAAAAATTACATTCAAATGAGCATAAAGCAATGACAGATTCATGTAGGGTATTAACATGTTAAATAGTAAAACAATGATGCAATAATCATAATTAAATAACTTTAGGAACAATGCAGTTATCACATTGAGAAGCAATATAGAGACGTTACGAAACAATTTTAATATTTTTGATGCTGTGTGATGTATATTAGTAGTCATACTCTGAGAAATTATCAGGTATCATTGAACTTACAGATAAAGCTCTCCATATGGTTCTTTAAAATCATTCTTTCCATCAGAATAAAAGTCCAAAAATTTGATGCATTGGTCTTATTCACTATGCTCATGAAAAAATTCTCAGATCAGCAGGCATTTTGTATCTCAAAAAGAGATATAGCGAGACAGTTTTTGAAATGACATTTGTGAGCACTTCAGTAGAGCGAGCTGGGTAAGAAAGACTAAGAATTTTGAATCTGGTTCTTTGCACAGCCAGGAGGCCTTAACTGCCTGGTGATTTTGTTAGAATACTTTAACCCTTCCAATTCACTTTTTCTTTCAGGCTAGCTATTTTTGACACCAACATCAAGTCAGCATGCTCTGACAAAAACATTTTTGTTCATATCCTCATAAAATGTCACTAATAATAAACTGAATTTAAATATGATCATTTAGATTAATAGCATTATTAATTGCTACTATTTTGTTTAAACATACTTGAATACTCATTATTTGGGGTTCATAATATTTATGTCTGTGCCAGGGAATAACTCCAGGGCTGATTCCTCTGTTACGGATTTTCCATTATTTCTGTCTTTTGTCCTTTCTTTTTCATAGAACTTTTTTTTTAATTACTGTAGAAGGAAACACTATTGCCATATATACATGTTATCTTCTACAGTATAATTTTAGACAAAAAAGTAAAAGCTGTTTTCTATTTATTTTTCTTGTTTAAGTATATTCAGGCCCATAACTTAAAAAAGTCCTACATTCATTGCTATAGAATTTTTTTCCAAAATGAAAGTTTTTGTGTAGTAAATTATTTAAAGCTTGATTTTTATAACTATTTTGATCACAATCTGTGTGTATTTTAAATTTTTAAACACCTGGTAATAGCACATCAACATTTATAAAATTAAGGCTATTACTACCAATATATACATGATATGTCAATATAGGCAAATCATATGAGATTAAATTTGAAATATGCTGGTAAATAGTTACAACTCAGGACGTTAGTCTTTTTTTTCACTTTTCATGTATTATTAAGAAAACAATTGTTAATTTTCTGGTTTGTATAATTAATTTTTTCAGTGAGTGCAGTCAATCTGTATGAACAAAACAAGATTTGTTTGGGTCATTTAAAAAACCACATTACTACTTATATTGAGAGTTTCCATTTATAAATGATACTGTAGGCTGCTTTGCCTCTGCAACATCTGCACATAAGCTGTTTTTCACCTGATTTCCCAGCTCCTTGTTGGAAATTTTCTCTTTGAGTGTCTTGTCAACATATAAAACATAATACATTCAAAACAAAAATAATATCTTTGTCCAAATACTTCTCTTTCCTACATTTTATATCTCCAGTAATGACAAATTAGCCTTCTTTTAAACCAAGCAAGAACTCCAAGAATCATTCTTAGCTTTTTTAAAAGATCTAATTTACATCTATTTCCAGTTATATAGTTAAAATGATATTTCCAGACCAGTGAAATTCTATTCAATTTACCAGCCAAAACCCAAATGGCATCTTTCTCAGAGAAAACTTTCTCCAGTTTTAAAAGTTTAAGTAATAAATTCTTCTTCTATTATCTATATAACTCTACTGGACAATTATCATATGGTTTAATATTTTGCTGTTGGTTGGTTAACTACTTTTTCATATACTATTTCTATGTACAAACCACTTCAAAACAGTGGTGTAAAACAACAGCTGATTTTACTTTGTTCATGATTTAGTGGGGCAGAAATGATAAAAAAAAAAATAGGCAGTTTTTGCCTGGGTATCTCATATGATTGCAGTCAAATGTCAAATTGGCCTCTAGTCATGTGAAATCACCAGCTTCTGCAGTCCAAGGTGGCTGGCAGTTGATACGAGCTGTTGCCTGAGAGCTCAGCTGGGGCTCTGAGCTGGACTGCTTATATGTAGCCTCTCCAGCATGGTGGTGTCAATTGGATTACTTACATGGAAGCTGGATTTTCTGGAGCAAATGTCACCAGTTAAGGAGGGGGAAACATCATGGCATTTTCTGATTTAGCCTTCGGAAGTCACCCAGCATCAAGTCTACTGCATTCTGTTGGTTACAAATGACTTCCACAGCCAAACTGATAGACCTGCCCAGCCCAGGCTTCCTCATTCTCTCTGTGTCCTTCTAAAATGTGCCTTTCTTTCCATTTCATCTCTGTTGGCCTGATTCCTTTCCATCTTTCAAGTTCTACCTCGTTATTCTGCCTTGGTACCACATGCTTAACACTTTTCCTGAGCCCATCATTCAGCTACTAGAGCCAGTACCTTTGTAGTTGAGTTTAGAGAGATATTGGTTCAAATCCCAGGTCTCCTATTTAAAGACCTTGGGAAAGATATTTAATCCATTTGTGAGAAAAGCACAAATAATATGTGAAAAGCAGAGCTTATATACCTCATAGGGTTGTTGTGCATACTGCATGAGGAAACAGAAAACATTGCTTGACACATGGTAAGTAGACAATGTCAGCTATTATTATTATCATATTTCCTTCTCTAAAGCTCATAACATTTTATTTCTATCTATTTTGTGACCATTATAGTCTGTTCTTATGATATAATTCATGGGCTTATTTTCTGTTTTCTGCGTATTCAGTTCAATGTCTTGCGTGTGAGAAATACCAGGAGACATCTGTATCTTGAATATCAACTCGGAAGCCCTGGGTCTTTAAGGCTCAGTAAATAAAACACATGAAGACACTTGCAGTTTTTTCTCTGTTACTCTTTGTAACCTTTCTTTCCCATGATCTCTCTTACAGAAATTAAAAAAGAAAAATCTGGGAAGCCTTCTTCAGTTCTGAAGGATAAAGGTAATAGAGTTAATTAAATATAATAATAGAAATGTATTAGTAACAATATCTGAATGAGTGCATAGTACATTAGCGGCATCTCCTTTGCAGATATGTGAACCAAAGTTACACAGGTCACACTCACATTTTTAAAAACACATATTTATTTATCTGTCCCTAAAATACTTTCTTCTTGTTCACTATGACCTAGAAAGTGCTCTGATTACAATGTCTAAAACAGAAAGAAAGAAAGAGAAGAAATAATTTTCCTTAAGGAATGAAAAAGTTTTAAAAAGTCTAGAATGGAAGTAAAGAATATTAGAAAGAACATACCTCCATATTGTCTGATTCTCTTCTTTCTATCCTTCATAACATGTACACTTGGTGCATCACACCTTCCAAGCCCTTGCTAATCATTGGAGGTGGTGATGACAACAAAGATGGCAGAGCTCGGACTAGGAAGTAGGATTTGGTAATAGGAGTTTTGGATCCTGTTATTTTCAAATGCTCTTAGGCATATTTTCAAATACTTCATTCTGGTCAGACTCCTTATTACTGTAAAAAAGCATGAAATTCTTATTTAAATACTGTGAATGTAGCTTCCTTGATGGACTGACTGCCTTTCTTCTCTGCCTATCCAAACACTAGACCTTGTTTTAAGAATGACATCCACAGAAAGCATCAAGCTTTCTCTAACTATTTCAACCTTTGTTGAGTTCCCTCTCTTCTGAATTATCACCCGTATAATATGTATAATTTATTCCATAAAATATATATTAATTAATCACTTGTTTAAGCATCAAAATCTGATGTTACCTTAATTTTTTTATGTGGACCGATCAATACCGCATTCAATAATTATTTATTATGCATCTCATGTGCAGTAATCAATACAGATATTCACTATGCACTAGGCATACAAGAAAGACATGGTCTATGCCCTCATAGAACTTACAGTATTAATAACATAATTAAAATTATAAGAATCATAGAGGTGATATACAAGGTGCTATGAGACCTAATCAAGTTTAGGGGATCAGAAATTATATTAAATTCAAATGAGAAGGATGAAAAGTTAGCCAGGTAAAGTATGGGAATTGTTTGGACGAAGTCCAAAAGCAGGGCATCCACTCTTTGCCAAGCACACTGATACATACTTGACATATTTTGTTACTGCAAAGCATGCTTACTTCCTCAGTTTTTATAAATAATGAAGTTGAGACATAGATAATGTAAGTTACCCCATGTCATACTGTGGGTAAGAGGGGAAGGTGAGAGTCATGTCTGTCCCACTTTAAAGCCCATCTTTTCATTTTAACACTAACACTGCTTTCTTCTTAAAATAATGTTCTTGCATTTGTATTCTTAAAAGAACCCTTGCTTTGGGTGTAGACCTTATTACATAGTTTAAACATCTTATTTGGCATAGATGCATTGGACATACACTATAGAAAAATAATTTTAGTCCTTGTGCTATTGGGATAATTCCACTGAATTCCCGCAGAGGGCCTTAATCTATTTTTCTCTAGTGATTACCCTCACTTTGGGAAATTCCCATTCCCATCTCTGCTCTCATTTTATCTGAAAATTAATAAAAATAGTGTTTTTTTTTATTGTGTGAGAACCAAAGGTGTCATTAAAACCTACTACCAGGAAAATACATACATATATAATTTGCAATTCACAATTTGCAAAATCTAAGCATTCTTTTTTTTCCCACTGTAGTATTCAATGCCTTTATTTTAGTCTGCACTTATGTCACAGGAATATTTGGACCATGTATTATTGTTCACTATAAAAGCAGCTCAAAAGAAAGGCTGGGGCTTACTTCTAAAGCTACTTTTCATGCAGTGATAATTAGCAAAAATTTTAATTACTACTTAAAGACTTCACCTATCCCAAAGCTTAAACTAGTTGGAAGGGTAATTGTAAAAATCCATCCTGGAAAACATTATCTGGGGGGTTTAAGATGACAGTGACCACTTCACTAAGCAGGGTCTTGTAATTTCTAGTATCATTATTCACGTACAATTGCAATTCCCTAGTGAATATTTTTTCTTCAATATGAAGTTCTTTACTATTTGCAAGATGTCTCCACAATCACTAGAAAATCATGTGTATAAAGGTTTGCTGCATATGATTGCTGATTTATGATGATTTAAAATACACTTCTTTTCTTATTCAAGATGCTTTAATACTCTAAAATGTCTTTGTTATATATAAGTTGGATACATTGTTAGAATAATTTTATTTTTTTTCTTTTTTCTGAATATGATTTATCACTCCTAAAAATCAAGGAAAATTTTTTATTATTACCTATAAGGTTTTGGTACTTGAAAATGCTCTTCAGTCTTATTGTTTTTGGAGAGTCTCTTTGAAGCCTGCTGCTGAGCTGTGGTGAAATCAGAATGCAGCAATTTCACTTGCTAAAAAGCCACTTATTTCACTGGAGTTATATTTGGTGAATTATTTCTATTAAGCAGCTAAGTGGTTTCCTGCATCCATCAGTCTCTCACGTATTCCACCTGTAAGATACATCCAAACTCATATTGAAGCAATGCTCCAATTCTAAAACCAGCATTATTATAGGGAAGTAATTTGTAGCCACATTTACTGGAGTAGTGATAACTATGAGTAACTTAGGCATTCAGAGCAACATTATTAGGCTTGTGTCTATGTAAGGTGATATAGAGAATTCTAGGGATGATTGTTCCAAAGAAAAAGAGCAAGAGAAAGATACGTCTTGCTGACTTTTGCTGCTGGTTCGGTTATTGCCTTTCCTGGACTAGTGGATTCACTAAGCTTTCTTGACAAACCCACAGGGGCATAGCCCTGCTTATGTGGATTTGACTACCCAGAAACCAGAAAATCCTGTTATTCACTCATGTTACTGGTCCTTGTGGCATTCACCCCTGCCCCATACCGCTTGCTTCTAACTGCTATGCTGACTTATCTGAGGATGGAAGATTCACCTAGGGACTGAGAAACTGCAAACTGAACCCACATGAGCAACGCAGAGAATAAGTAATTTCTCCTTCTCTGAGAATACAATGGTAGCACCTTTAGTATCCTCTGCTATTGGAGTAGTATGATGGGGCATGAGAATTATTGACTAGTTTGTGTAGGTTTGGATATCATGCCAGAGGATTCTCAACAAAGCATATTTTCTTTATATCCTGATGCTCAAGATGATGCACCTGATGACCAGCCCTTCCCGCCGACTTCTCTTTGTCTTCAACACACTTTTCTTTGGCCATTCCCATTCATCAGCCCAAAGCTAGAGCAAAGGTTGTGGTAATTTGTCTGTGGACTTTGAAACTGATGCCCAATGATGCCGATGCTATACTCTACCATGGCTGTTCACCAAGTTCATTACGACCTTTGTCTCTGGGGCAAACCTGCAACCATCTTCCCATTCCTGTGTGAATTTTTTCTCCATTGCAGCCTTTTTGCTCAGATAATTTTGACTAAGTTCCACCTTGTGTCCCGGCACCATCAAATACTTTGTAGGCCCTGATAATTGAGATTCATAAATTTTCCTGTAGGCTCTTGGACAAATGCAATGAAACCACCATATATATATATATATATATATATATATATATATATATATATATATATATATATATATATAAAAGCTTTCCAATATTCTTCTCTTGACAAATAAGACAAATGAGTTGAAAATCGGCTATAAGAGCTGACTCACTCCACTGATTTGTTTCTCTTTCCTAATACACAAGTTCAGGATTTCTGTATAATACTCTCTTTACTTTCTTGTCAGATTTGATATCTCACTCACTTCTTGGATAGATATTGCTCAGACAAGCCTATGGACTTCCAAAATTGATTCAAAACCTTTTGAGGTCAAAAAAGATACTGAGAAGAAATTATCTGTAGGCCAGATGCAGTGGCTTATGCCTGTAATCCCAGCACTTTTGGAGGACAAAGTGGGAAGATTGCTTAAGGCGAGGAGTTAAAGATCAGCTTGGGTAACATGGCTAGACATGGCTCTACAAAAAATACAAAAATTAGCCAGGCATGGTGGTGCACGCCTGTAATCCCAGCTGCTCAGGAAGTTGAGGCAAGAGGGTCCCTTGAGTCCAGAAGTTTGAGGCTGCAGGGAGCTATGATAACACCACTACACTTCACACTTCAGCCTGGATGATAGAGACAGACCTTGTCTTGAAAAAAAAATAAAAAAAAGAAGTCATAGGCAGGAAAGTGATCAAGTGATGACCCACCCTGGGAGCAGAAGGCATCTTGCCATTAACAAACTTGGAAATAGAACTCACTTTTGATTTTGAGAACTTTTCCTGAAATTTAAGTTGATAGGTTCACTACCTTGGATGCCCTATAAAAGTGTAACTGTTATTCAACTCCTTCCTTCTTTCTCAATTAAAATCAAAATTAGTTCTGCAAGTAAAACTCCAGGGAAATCAAGCAGGTGGCAGGGGGAGGGGACGGGTAAAATCATACCTAACGAGTATAATACACACTATTTGGTGATGGACACACTTATAACTTTGTCGCAAACTGTACAAAAGCAATTCATGTAACCAAAACATTTGTGCACCCACGATATTCTGAAATTAAAAGAAAAAAAAGGACAGGAAATGGATGAGCAAAGAGTTATATAGACAAGCTGGGATCAGTTCAGAGTGGATCTTGAACATCAAGCTAAGTTTTGACTTTATTAAGTAGATCACAGAGCCATTAGCAGAGTTCTATACAAGGTAAACAAATCTAATGTCCAATACGGGTTGAACTAAGGGATTATAATGAGTCTGAAGGGCCTCCTCTTTGTAATATACTCGAAGAAAGACATCATGGCTGTAAGATTAATGATGCCTATAAGGCCCGTTTGAATATCTCACAGGGCCAATACTATGTGCCACTTAGTAGTTTGATGCAACCTGGCCTGGAACTTTCCAACTTTGGCCTGAGGCTTTTCAGGAGACAAGACCACCTTAGCACAGATGCAATTCTCAGTAACTTTCAAACAAAACTTACCGTTAGAAGAATAACTTAAACTCCCTTCCTGAAAGAAACACCTGATAACTGACCTTGACTGACCACAGATATTAAAAAGGGGAAGGATCCCCCAAACTCTGAATATTGTTAGGTTTACTTAGAGTGGGAACCTGAAAAGTATGTATAGAACGTAATGTGCTTAATGGAAAACTTAAATGGTGACCACAAAGCCTGTAAAATAAAAGCCGCAGGAGTCTGGGAACCATAGAAGTTGTAAATCTAACTCCGGAGCCCAGACAGCTGCAGACGCCGGCATTCCTATCCCCCCTGAAAAAGAAAAATCTACCCACCTCCCCTATCTCTGCAGGTGTTGCTCACTTCCCATGGAAAAACCCCCTATAAAACCCAAGGCTTTCCACTCTTTCATGGTGGACCCTCTTCTGGCCTCCACCCATTGGCACCCAGATGCTCAAAATAAACAGCAGTTTGCTATACCTCAGGCTTTGTGTATCTCCCTCTTGGCTCCAGACCTAACGAGAATAGTGTCTGGATGGAGATGCTCCCAGGCAGTCAACTGATATGCTGACTGTATCTGTCCCATGCCACCTGCCTGCCCCTGCTATCTGCCTTGCAAAAGCACTGCCAAAATAAACTGGCTGTGCATTAGACAGTGTCTTTGATGTGAATTGGACTAAATGGGAGAGGTGGCTCCTGGGGAAGCTGGTTAACTGAGACCAACCAAGACCCCTGAACACAACATCCCGTGTTAGTGTAAGGGGTTGTTTTGTTTTGTACTTTGCTTTCCTTTTAAATAAATATTTACTGAAGACAATTCAGATAACACAGATAAATAAAAAATGGAAAATAACCTCTTGTTTTCTATTATCTCCTCCCCTAATTTTTCTTAAAAATAAAAACAAAATATGCTTTGAAAAAAAAAAAAATTGCTTCTGTGGACCCTCTCCCTAGGTCCTGTGTTTCGTAACTACTTTAAATTTCACACAAACATCTACACACACCCACTTAAATCAACATGCTGAATCTTGAATTTTGAAACCCTAGGCATTTCACTCTTCCACCACACTGGGAATCCGTCCCCACCACCACTTCTCATTTTACAACACATTAATTCTTTTAGTTTAGCCAGGAAGTGCAAAGCAGTAAATTACCCCCATCAGCTTGAAAAAAAGTTAACAACACTTCCCAGTGTGTTTGTTCAATCCACAGCTCCTGATTTCATCTTCACATGTTGAAGTATAGAAAAAAAAATTGGCCCGATTTATATTAATACTTAGCACTATAAATAGCGACATGGACATTTCTATGCCACTAAAAGCAATTTTTTAAAAAATTCCACATCCTTATGTATATCTAAGGCTGTAGCTTATCCACCAAGAAAATCTTGCTTTGAAAGACATAGCTCTTTTAACAAAACCTGTAAATCCATTCTTAACATATCCAAAGCTATCTGGACTCAGTTAATTCTAAGTAATTGCTGAAGTGGCATCTCCATGTACAAGTGCCACTGTCGTATTCTCTGTTTTCCCACCCCAAATCATAAGGTGGGAATAGAAAAAAGGACTTGAAGGATAGATTTATTTCTTCCCTTCCCTTCCCATTGCATTAAAAGTCATTTTTATACATAAAATACATATTGATCTTTAGTGTTGTAGAGAAAGCAGAAAGTGGGTTTATCTTTTATTTTAATGGCTGTTGAACACATTAATGTTCAAAGCATTGCCTATGTGTATGTCTGGAGACCATCATACAGTCAGAATCACATTGAAGAAGTATGTTAAAGCTGGTAGAATAAATGAAGTTTTATTTGACTTACTTCAACTAAACCTGCATTTTTAAGACTTTGGGAGTTTATAGGTAAAATTGTCCCATAGATTAAATTGTCTTTCAAATTCGATTTTAGTCTTATTCTCGAAATTGTTTTTTGTTTTGAGTCTAAAGACTAAAACACCACTGTATACATGATGTATGCAGAGTTTTCCATTTGTTTGTTTATTTAAAAAAAAAAATAGCCTGAAAGAAATAAACTGAGTTAGTGCTGATTAAACAGTTTGGAGAAACTTCTAGATACTGAAGTCATGATTAAAAACAATTACAGATAAATAAATTCTTATCCATCCAAATGCTCGTCCTCTTAAACAAACAAGTAGATTATAACTTGTTCAACAATTTAGGTTTACACTAAATAAAAATGATCAAAAGATGGATGACTTGCTGTATTCTGTACCTTTTCTTTATCTCTGTATGATTAAAATCATTTTGGAAAAGAAAAAGAGCATCATATAGTTTCTACTTACTTTCAGCTTACCTGTAGCTCAATGACTCCATTATGTATGTGTTTAAAAATCACTTTGTCTTGGCTTCACATAAATATCCAATGTTTCTTTCCAGAGCCTATTAAAGGGAAAGAAGAGAAGGTTCCAGCTTCTCTAAAAGAAAAAGGTAATATTGTATAATGAAATGTGAAATCACATTGATCTGCCTTTCGTATATTCAGTTATTTACAACAAGGTAATAAATCATTTCTTTTTCAGGTTCTCAAAACCATAGCTTTCATATGCCATCATATGTTTCAGAGCAAAGGAAAAAGGATTTATTTCCCATCACCAAATACTAAATTGTATCATGAAACAACAAAGGAAAGAGTAGCTATGTCAGAATTACTGTAAAAACTTTTAAAATTATATGCTATTCTGATTCCATGGGTCTGTAATGAAATGGGGGAAACTGAATTTTACAAATATCCAAAGGAGAATCTTAGGAATAGCCATGCAAAACAAAAATTTAAGATAATATGAAATAATAACAATTTCTCATCAAAAGCTTACTATTCTGTAATTTCAGATATAATAGAATCCTAAACAAATTTTATAGCTAGGAAGAACTTAAAGATAAACTGTAGTTCAATTCCTGGTCTTACAGATAAATAAAACCTGAATAGTCAAGAACCTTTCCAAAGATTGTATAGTTTGTAGCAGAGACACCATTAGAACATCAATCCCTAAATCAAGCACTGTGCCTTCTAACTTGCCCTGTTGTACCTCTGGTCTTCCCATTGTGATAGGTGTGGAGTAAGGTGGATTCTGATAAGACATACCTCAAATTGTGTCCCCAAAACATAAGTAAATACATTTAATTTCTAACTAATCCAAGTACATTCTGTGGGCAGGGCATGGTTCTCAGAATTTGTCTTTTATTTCTTGGACATAATGTCAAAATGAACATTATACATTTTCGTTGTACCCATATTAGTGAACCCTTGAAACCATAGAAGCCATAAAATGTACCTAGTACAGTGAATGCTAGAAACAGAGCCTGCTTCAGGAGAAGATGTGGATAAACTGTTGCCCAATGGAGGGGGACTTAGTGGTAAAACTTTCAGCTTACTTGCATTTTTTGTTGGAAAAAGAAAGCATTCTAGTGCATTTATATACACATTTGTTGGAGTTGGGAGCAAAACGGAGAACAGCGGGAAGGGAAAGCTGACAGAGTGATCAGTCAGAGAAATGAAGGATGCATGGAGAGCCCCCATTAGTCAGTGTAGTAGTGTATAAAAACAATACCCTTAAGTCATATTTTTCTAATTTTTGCAATTAATATTAAATTAAACAAAATTGTTATTTAATGAAACATAAGAGCATGCCATGATTTTTTCGCAGCTCACATATGTACTTAATTTTTTTAAAAGCATTTAAAGCAACAAGACCCCAAACCTATTAAAGCATTTATGCTTCACTTTAGAATATCATACCTATCGTACTCTATTTCTATCGGCCCATAGGATAGTGGTTACTTTGGCACTACACACAATTTTGTTATTTTGGCAAAATGTAAATTAGGATGTTTTACCTTGCAATAGAATTCATACATGTTATGTTAACTGTCCAACAGGCAGTAGTAAATATTACTACTAAAATGTAGTAAATATTACTACATTTTATTATTCAATGTATGAATTTACCTAAACATTAATTTTTTAAGTAAATTTTAGATTTCTTTAACGTGATCTCACTGTCGATTGGCTTGCTCATTTACCTAACAATTTAAGTTGAAATAATCAGATGCCATTACATGATTTAATCACATAAGGATGCTGTATTTCCTTTCCCAATCTAAGGTAGAAATATCAAAAATGAGGAACAGGTAGGGATATTATACATTTCTATACTTTTATTAGGAAAGTTTAGCTTTTGTTCGTTTTAGTCTTTGGTCACTGTAAATATGTACTCAAGAATCCCCTCCCTCTTCTCCTTCCAAATATCTTCTTTGCATAATCCTGCACCAGGTAGACAGTCCAGCCCCAGTCAGTTCATGGTCAGAGATAACAGTGGTGGGGACAGGGGCAACATATATAATATTGAAGAAGATGCATTATTTTTCAGTTAAATCTCCATTTCACTACTACTGCATTTTTACTTCATCGGACCATTTTCTTCCTAATTGTAATGGGAAGTATGAGTAGATAACGATTTGTATAGAAAGTTAATAAATACAATCACCAGAACAATTACTTTAAATCGTATTCCATTATTGTTACTATTATTATTATTTGAGGAATTGAGCCTTCAAATTATTATCAGGACATTTAATCAGTTATCTTTATTTCCCCATTTAAAGTGGCAATGATTTCTCCTAGATAGGTACTAGAATATTAATGGTATTTCAAAATATTACACATCAAAATTCTTTTTTTTTTCCCAAATAACCAACTAAAATTCAGACCTGTGTTTCTGAATGCGAATGGAAATACTTGGATATTTTATCAAGTAAGGAGTAATCATAACATTCGAAATGACTTTCACTTTCACCTGCAAGTGGTGGTGTCCCATTAGGCTTTTTTTCCTTAAAGGTGATCAGTGCCATCTTGCACATAATCAGAACAGTCACATTTCAAATAAATCTTTACTAAAGAAATCAATTTTAAGAGAAAGTTTGTTAAATTACAGGTTTAACACTTCTGCTTTTAGTAATTGGAGATCTCCTTAAAAGGGTTCACTAAATTTCCACTAAAGGAGCATCAGCTGTAATATGACCATGATGCACAATTATATGACTCATTAATCTGTCGTGTATTAATCTTACAGGATTTATATAGCTATAGCATACTCTTCTTTTAACAAAGGTAGAACCATATTCTAATTTATGTTCTTAAATCTCGTTATATAAAAAAAAATCTCCTTTTGAGTTAATATAAAAATATCATTCAGGACACAGGATGAGAGATTCTGATTCAGTAACTGTGCAAGAGACAAGGAATTTGGCTTTTTAAATTCTCTTTTTCCAGGAAAATGAAGTATATATATTTAAACTTTGAAGTCTCTTATTTTCTCCAATCCTTAAAATAAAAGATAAAATGTAAATGGATAAATTTTAAAAGGCATAGCCATGTGCAATCAGGAGGAAAACATATAACTAGATGAAAAACAGAATATAAAACAAAGTAGTGAGCTAAAATCAAGTTGTCTGGATGCCTGGGCTCTGGCTCCTTAAAGAGAATTACTGACCAGGAGTTGTACTCCTAGGCAATAATGTCGATTGGAATAAGTGGGGATTTTAAACAAATCTGACTGCAATTAACAGATACTAAAGTGGGGCCTTCATTCAAGAAAAGAAGCTGAAACACTGTTGCTGTGAATAGTTCTCTGGGCTACAGTTAATAGGAAACTGCAGACTCAGGAAAATGGAGGAAGTAGGCTCAGCCCCGGGACCTGAAACAAGTCACCTTCTGGAACAGTGACTTGTTCAGGAATATTCCTACTAACACTGTAGGGAAGGCATCTAGAGTCATCAAAGTAAACATTGGACTAGAGGCCCAGAGTGAGATTAGGGCCAAGAGAAGGAACCACATCACCACAATTCAAAAGTAAAAATTAAGAAAAAAAAAAAAAAAAACCCACGAAGAAACAAAAGCTGCAACAACCATAATAATACAATACCTAGGCTGAAATACAACCAAAAATTCCAAATCACATAAAAAAATAATAAGATAGATATTCAAGTAGATGTTGGTGTTGGCTGAAGATGATTATAAGAGTTTGGAAAAAATATGGAATGATATAGAATAGGTTGATAACATAGTTTATAAGAGAGATACAAACATTAAAAAAACCGTTTTGACTAAAACAACAACACAAAACCAATATACATGAATACACATGACATGATTACATATATGCATTTATTGATATATAAATTACATGTCTGTTTATGTATAAATAAGGTCTTTAAAATAAAATTTAGACCAGAAATTAATAGAGAAATTAACAAAATTTACAATATTATGGAGAGATTTTAACATATCTTTATCAAAAAATGGCATATAACTAGACAAACTTTTTTTGAAAGATTAATGAAATGTACAAACTTCAAGGAAAATGGGCTACAAAAGGGAAGAAAGAGAGATAAAGAGAAATAGAGAGGGAAGGAGAGAGGGAGAGACGAAAAGAGGAAGAGAGAGAAAGGGAGAGAGACTACAAAAAACAAATATTAGAAGGAAAAAAGGCATGCAGCACTTTACAGATAAAATAGAAATTTGTAAATCATAAGTGAATATAATACGGAACTTTAGTTAAATATGTCTAAAATTTAGATGAAATGGGTAATTTCTAAGGATTTCTAAGGGTCCAAAACATATTAAAAATATAAAACATTTGAACAAACTGGAAATTGTTATCCCCAAAATGTCACTAACTAGTTATATAGGCAACTTTTAGTATGTTGGGAAAATAGTTTCAGATAACAAAATAAGAAGGAAATGTACCAACATTGTTATATGTTGATAATACAATCATCGTGTCAATGAAAAATTGCACCAGATATTTAAAAATGCAAGAAAGAGTTTATTCCCCAAAACTATTGCAATAGGGAAGTGAGATTAAACTCAACTCATTGAAACAAAAGGCATTGAAAAAGTAGTGGAGAGTGTTACGGAGGTAGTTGATCACAGTGATTAGTCCTTCTTTGTTTGCTAATTGACGCTTATCAAAGTTAGGCTACCTCTCACCTCCCCCAGGGACCAGAAGTTAGTGTCCCCAATTATCTCAATGATTATATGTTAAAAGGATGGTCTTTGAGAAAGACATTGCTGGATTGTAAAAGAGGCGAAAGGCCGGAAAAGATTTATTTGCATTGCAAAGGGACAGAGAACGAATTTGCGATTATAACTTTTCTAAAGAATATTCTCTAAGAAAAGGAAAGTCGGGAGCCTGAAGTCAGGAAGAAACATGTCTAAAATTTAGTCGGCTGAGGGCAGTGGTAAGACTATCTTGATCAATGATAAACAAAATAGTAAAAGACAAATTAGAAAAGAAAATCTCTTGCCCCCTAAACATTCGTGCCCCCATAACATGCTGCAATAAAAAAAAAGAAAATCCCAGTTAACAATATAATGCAAAAAATCTTAGAAAAGTAGTAATTTAAGATCTTCATAAGAGATCATGACTTCATTAGTCACAGCAAAATTATCAGTGATATCAACCACAACAACAGATTAAGAAAAAATTTAAGCCATTTCTATAAATTAAAAGTGTTTATTCTCTAAAACCCAGCATTAATTCATCATAAATTTCTAGCAAACAAGACAATAAAAAAATTTTAAAGCTCAAAACCACAGTTCCATCATCATAAGCATTTTCATTTAAGTCAAGGACAGATCAAAAATGTCATTCCTATGTCAACATTGTATCAAATATAGCACCAATGGGAAAAAGGCATAAGAATTGAAAAAGGATAGTCAGAGCTGTTTTATTTGCAGAAGATCATCTCCATAAAAATTCCAGGTTTACCCACAAACTGTTAATATAAATAGGAGAGATTAGCAAAATTCCTGAATACAAGATCAATCTGCTCAATTTACAAAAACAATAACATTCCTATACATCAGCAATGATTAACTTGAAAATATATTAGTTAAATGGATCCCATTTGCAATAGAAACAAAATCCGTAAAATTACAAAGAATAAGTTTATCTAAATAGTCACAAAATTTTCATATAGAAAATCATAAAATATTTTTTAAATCCACTTCAAAAGACCTGAATAAATGAAGAAAAATTTCCTTTTTGTATCTGGAAGGTATCATTTCCCTCTAAAGTAATATGTAATTCCAATAAAAATACCAACAATATTTTTGAAGTAGATCATGATAACATTTTCTCAAATTTCTTTTGAAATTTAAAAAGACAAGGATAAGAATTTTTTTAAAATGAATAAGGTGAACTTGCCTAACCAGATATAGTTATTTATTATAAAATTGCTTTAATTCAAACCATATGTAATTAGAACAGGTATAGGAAAACACACTGAAAGAACATAATAGTGATCTCAGAAATGAAGCCCTCCATGTGGGAAAGTACATTAAATGACAGAGCATCATTGGGAAAATAAATGGAAAACCATATCGGCTTCCCATAAAGGAAAAAAAATTAATTTCCATCCATATCCTTGTACAGAAAGGAATTTAAGATATCTTCAAACCTTGATGATAGAAGACAATATTCAAACATTCAGGAAAAATGGAGGACAACGTGTATATATATATATATAGTTTTTGGTTAGAATAGGATTTGTTAAGACAGAAAGAACAAATTCAAAAGAGAATGATCAGCCACATATTAGGAAAATATAGTGCAGCACATATAATGGACAAATGATAAATAGCAGATGATATTTTTAAAATCTATGGATTTTATTTTGAAAGCTAAAGCAAACACTTGAAATGGTAAATTTGTCAATTTATATTTATTTTAAAAATAGCTAATTGAACAAATGCCCAAATAATAAATTTATAATCATTGAAAAATGTGGATTGATACTTGTAATCAATATTTCTTTGCTAATTTATAATCTGGACTGACTAATGTAATTTGTTTCCATGACACAATGAAAATCAAATAGGTGATAGGGAAACAATAGCTAGAATCGATCTAAACTGCACATAATTTTTTAATAGGACATTTATGTAACCCCCATGTTAATATTAGTATTATGTATAGAAAACAATTTTATGTAAGAGTAGAAGAAAGATTACTTATCAGAGGAAGAAAGAATACTTATCAGAATTCAATATCATGGATTTGATAACATTTTAGAATACAAGAATATAATTTAAAATTACTTTAACGTATTAGAGGCCAGGTTCAATAGAAATGAGATGCACTGAGATGAAACGGGACACTGAGATGCGATACTGAAAGGGACCATCTTAGGATGTAAGATCGTTAAGTCTGGTTTATAACATGCTGAGTTTGTGGTACTTCCAGGACATTCAAGTAGAAATGTAGTCTTGGCAGCTGGCTATTTAGGTGTGAGTTTCAGAATAAAGATTTGGGTGGGAGATATACTTATGGTGTATGTTGGCCTGTGTATGAAATTTGAAGATGTGGGTGCACATGAATGAGTTTTCCCATGGAAAGAGACAAAGGTGAGAAGAATAACATTCTCAGTAAAGTTAGTAAAGAGTAAAGTTAGGACTGAAACTTGCGGAACCCAGAACATTCTTCTTAGCATGAGAGCAACCAGACAACTTAGGAGTCAATGCTAGTAATACATCTGCCTGCTTTTTCTTGCTAGAAATTGGTATTCATGCATGTTCGGTTGTCACCAGTTTTTGTATCCTATTCCAAAGGTCCCAGTGTTGGTTCTATCAGCACTATTTTGATGCTGATTTATCCAGATACAAACCTATGGGGAAAACCTAAATGATTTATTGAAGGAGTATATACTATATGATCTGCTTTTATGAGAAAGAATCGAAGACAGTTGGTCTCAGAGATTTATCCCAAAAAACACCTTCCAGAATATATTAGTTCAACATATATCAGTCTAAACTCAACCATTATTCCTATCTTGCTGCATCTAGTGACCACAAATATTCCAATGTCCAATGCTTAACATAAAAATATTGAGTTTTCTCCTAAAAAATCCAATTTTAATGTTAGTGCTCTGATTCTTATAAGGATTTATTTGTTACCAATAATTCTAACAAGAAAACCCAATTAATCTATGTATTTGATTTACCATTTTGATTTTTTAAATTTTTCTAAAAATATTGAAATTCATATTTGTCCTTTTTCCTCATGGCATTGTCATCCTCTAATAAATATGAGAACTTATTTAATATTTTTAAAATCTAATACTTGGTCTAGAATATTCAATTTAGTAACAGGCATTAATATTTTAATTTTTGTGTGTATTTTGTTTTTTTGTGGCTTGTTTCTAATTTAATTTGTTGGCATGATTCAATTCTGTTTTGAAGCAATTTAAGAAGAAAATATTATGACTATCATGTTAACAGTCAAGAAATTGAGGCCCAAAGATTAAATGATTACCCCAAATTTCTATGCTGGATTAGCTACTTAGTATTAGATTTAAGAGCCACTAAAAATATTAATAATCTTACTTTCCTTTTTTTCAGGATTATAAAATTTTAGCAAATCTTATCCTAATATGTAGTCAAAGTTTGTCTTTGTAATAATTTTGTTGTATTTTCTAAGAATGTAGGAAAGTTACAGATAATCTGTTGATTAATAAAAGACCACTAAGGATTCTATAGAATAAAATGTCATAAATGCCTTTAAAAATCCATGGTTACTCATTTTCTGAAGAATTGTTAAAGTGCAAATGGAACCCTTAACAGTAGCATTTTCACTTTAAGGAGCAATTTATAGCCTAACATTTTTTTTGTTGTTCCCATCATGCCAAAACACTAAGTTGATTAGCTGGAAAGGTTACATGTGAGTAAGAAAAGTGGTTGAGGGTGCCAGAATTTTCTCTACAAGCACTGGGTTTACAAAAGTAATGTACCCAAGCACTATGAATTTTTATTTTCTTTATCCAAAAAGTTAATGTACGACTACAACATGTGTACAACTATATGTATATGAAATATATGTGCAACTGTAAGTGTAAAACTTCAATATTTTTTCCTTGACATTCTTTCCATGTAAGCCCTCATTAAAAGGGCCAGAGTAGAAGGAGAGAATGGCTCACTGTCACTCTGCAAGCCCCATTTTCTTGTCACTCTAAGCTAACTTATGCAAATGTTGTAATATGTTTCTCTCATTGAGGGGAATTTTTTAAAATGTCACAGAAAACATTTTCATTTTTCCCATCCAATTTTTTTATTTTCTAGAGATGAGGGTCTTGCTATGTTGCCCAGGCTGGCCTCAAACTGCTGGGCTCAAGTGATTCCCCTGCCTCAGCCTCTCAAGTAGCTGGGATTACTGGCATGTGCACTGTATCCAGCTTCTGTCCACTAAAAAAATTAATGTATTATTTTTTCATATAAGGTTATTTATTATTTTTACATATTTGAAGTCGATGTAATATAATCCATACTTAAACCTATGATCTTTTATTAACCTAATTAATTACTCTTGCTTCAAATTAAAGAAAATCAATTCTGGTACCCAGAGAAACAAGTAAGAGTCTCTAGTTAGTGACTATCCCTTGATAAAGAAAAACCAAAAAATGTCTGCTTCATTTACCTTGGCAAGTGATGTTTTTGCACAACACTCTGAACCAGTCAACTGGCTCATTAGTTTAAATATATCCAACCAGCTGTCTTGCCATCTTCAAATAACATCACAGGGTCCTGTTCTGACTGACTATTCTTTGTATGACCTACAATATATCTAGCCACCTCCAATTATATCTTACCTACTTAAATGCATACCCTTCACATCTGGACGCTTCAGGGAAGGGAAGAATAATGAGGCACATATAAGTAGACATAAAAGAAAGAATAGATAAAAGCAGAGTGACACTATCAGGAATGTGGTACATTGTATTTAGCATATACAAAAGACAAAGGATCATGAAAATGAAATGATGATGGAATAAGGGAGAGAGACAATGTATGCATTTATTCTATGCTGCAAAGAGAAAATGCCCTCTGGCCCATTTTATGTTTTTAGTGTCCACTCAGCAAATGTTTTCTGTGAGCACTAAACTTTTGTGGGAATCTTACCAAGAAAGTATTGCAGAATCGGGATTTAGGCATAAAGCAATGAGGCATGCGTTAAGCACTTGCATTACAAACCGGAGACATTTTAAAACTATGCCCATAGAAACTTATAAAGCAAAATCGTTTTTCTTATTGACCTAATGGGGATGAGAAGTGTGAGAGAGAGAAAGAGACAGAGAACTTGGTGTGTAGGGAATGTATTTGTGTGTGTGTTTTTGTTGGGCGGTGCATAGGTGTTACGGAAAAAACACTGTGTTCATAAGCTTGAAACTCTAGCTTCTGGTTTGAAACAACCAGCTATAAACTCATTAATTCACTTAGCCATTCTGAATAGTTTTAACAAACTGAGACAATTAAATATAAAAACCTGAAGATAACGTGCAGCAGTGTTCGGTATCTGGTGGGTCTATCTAATGTGCTTTTTCACCCATGTAAGGGTTTTAGATAATGAAATGTATACTCCACTTTATACTTTGTTTAACAAACTAAAAGTGAACACTAAAAATTTGATTTTCCTGTCATTTTAAAACATTACAACATTTTAATTTTTTATATCAATAACAAGTTTTGAGTGTTGATAAATATTGTATAATGTTCAAGGGATATTCTAGGCACTGAGCTCCACAAACGAACAACACAAAATCCCTGTCCTCAAAGATCCCACAAGACAACGAAAAAGCAGTTGGTAAAAATGAAGAGCGAAGCAGCCGTCAGTGCTACCTTCAATAAGGCATATCAAATTTTTAGCCCAATCAATGGATATCTATTATTTAGATATTAGTTCATGAGTGCTCAGGAAATATCTGTTAAATTATTCAGTCTAATCTTGGCCACAAATTCATGAGACGATTGTAATTGCTCCCATTTCAGAAGGTGAGAAAATGGAAATTTATAGAGTTTCAGAGGCTATACATTGGATCATTTAGTTAATAAATAAAGGAGATAAATTTCAAACTGAGGAATTTTTTGCTCAGTTGAGTTTTTGCTTGTTTGTCTGTTTTTCTTCAATCGCAGTGCAAAAATGATCTCTGCAACTCCTTGATGAATTGGATGAGGTTGAGCAATCATTTAAGAATGCTATCACCTTGCCTCTTTATTATGCATG
>RJWJ010003317.1:0-88045 GCA_004363605.1 Indri indri
CCCTTGAGGCTGGGCATGGTGGCTCATGCCTGTAATCCTAGCACTTCGGAAGGTGGAGGTGGGAGGATTGCTTGAGGCCAGGAGTTCAAGACCAGGCTGAGCACAAGTGAGACTTCATCTCTGAAAAAAGTAGAAAAAACTAGCTGGGTGTGATGGCGCACACCTGTAGTCCCAGCTACTCAGGATGCTGAGGCAGAAGGATTGCTTGAGCCCAGGAATCTGGGGTTACTGTGAGCTATAATTATGCCACTGCACTCTAGCCCCAGCAATAGAGCAAGGAAAAAAAAAAAAAAGCTGATCCCTTGAGTCAGTAATATCTTCATAAATGTTTCAATAATGAAGACTACTTATATTTGCATAACACTTTTCAAAATATTTTCATGGTTATTATCCAATTTCCACTACTATAAGGTATACAAGGTCAATAAATTGTTCCCATTTTATAGATGAGGAAACTGCCACTGAAGGAACTTACCCCAGGTCAAACACCAGTAAGTGTCCAGTGTTCTTTTCCTTATACTTCCCATGGCCTCTTGTTGCTATGTTTTTGTTTTGTTTTTTTTCATAAGCCACCTCTTATTACTGTTCCAGAAACATATCCAAAATCTGTAAGAATGGAAGAAGTCAATTCGCCAACAAATGTTTGCCAGCCCTGCTGTATTTATTCGGGAACGGGCTAACTTGCTGTAACAAAGAGACCCTACATATAAAAAAGACCCTCAAACAAAACAGAAGTTTGTTTCTCTCTCTCTTAACAGTCCAGAGGTCATGGGGCAGCTCAGGTTGGCTGATCCAGGGACTCACGTTCATTTTAGCTTGTTGCTGCTGCTCTACCATTTTCTAAGGCAGAGGTTCCCACGTTTTCTCAGTTCGAAGCTCTCTTAGTATCGCAGTAATTTTTTCGTGGCACCTGTAGGCCAAAAGATATACCCAGAAAATGTGTTTATTAATTAATCAGGTCCAAACAATTTAATATTTATTTATGTCCTAACAGCTTTGTAGCTATTTAGAAAAAAAATTAACACAAATAGATTGAAATAAAAATATTTTATTTCTGTTTTAAATAGCTACAATTTCTTAATTGTGTGTGCCTGTTGCTCAGACCTTGGACTCAGATTGGATACTGCCATAGTCATTTCCTACTCCACACTGATTTTTTCACAATGCATGTTTCTTTATCATAGCCACCATCAGAAACCCAGCTTCACAAAGACATGATGTCATGAGCTAATGTTGAAACTGTGGACTACTTCAAGCTACTAGTTTTCAAGCACAGTATCTAACAGATGTTAATGAGCTCCCCTCAGAAATCTAAACTATCTTGCAGTGTTCCTATGTGTTCACTGAGGTATCTCAGGGTGCCCTGGCACGCTATTTGAGAACCATGGCCCTCGAGTGTTATCTTTGTCCGGTGGCCGCACATGTCACTGTGCTATGGCTAGACATGGCTCTTCTGGAGGAGCAGTGCCTTCTGACCTCCCTGGCAATCACTTCCTCTGCCCTTCCCGGACTCCCGTCATTACATATCACCCCAGGTATTATGGCAGGAGGAGTAAGTACTAATGATTTTACCTGAAATTTCTTTGCTACCATTTCTCAGCAAGTGGGGACCAAGGTTCTCCAACCTGTTCACCTCACCCCAGTGAGAAGCCTAAAGCAAAACACAACCCATTTAAAAAAATAAAGGTGATGGTTTGTAGGGTCCTGCATGTATTCTGAAATTATGTACATTCCTCTAATCCCGTGCTCATGGGCATATGACCTTAGTAAGACTTTAAAGTGGATTGAATTGTGAGGAAGGAAAGAGCTTCCCTTGCTTCCATGTGTGCTCATCCAAATACTGGAAACTGTGCGTTAGTCTTAAACGGGAGAGGGGGGAGGAGAATCCACTCCAATTAGAGCCGAGTGCTGTCGAGACAGCCCAGGCTTGTCCTGGGGAAGAAGATCTGAACCGTCGGGCACCTCAAGGACTTTCTGGTGTCAAGGTGCTGTCGGGGCAATTCAGTGTAGTGAGTACCACGTGCAGCCTGAATTTGATTTCCATTTCAAGCTCTTGTTCTGCTGGGTGGTAGGAACTAAATCACAGGCAGTTCAGGGTTCCCTATGCCATTACACTGAATAATATGAAGTTACTGCTATTTGACTATTTCTAAACAAAAACAATGGCAACTGTATATGGTTCGAAGGACAATTTGGCTTCGTGGCTCCCAGGGTTTGTGTCTAAGTTCCAGGGGTCTTGCGTGGCAGTCACGTTCCCAGGGGCAACCTGGTCCCCAGTTGCTGCCCACTCTGTCATGCCTCCAAGAGTCCTCAGCATCCTCCGCTCTCCATCACTGGCCCATGAAGACCCCTTCACTGTCCATGCCCCTCTGCACGGCCTCCCTGCGGCTGCACCCCTCTCAGCGATTCCCATGTCCCCTGGGGAACTGCGGAACGTCCACGGTGGGAGCAAGGCACAGTCCCCCTTCCCGGTGGGATTTACAGCACCCAAACTCTCGTGGTCCCTCCATCCCTCCTCCCTCTCCCACTCTCTGGAGTGAGAAGAACCAGCTCTCACAGCCTCATTCATTCTTTCAAGTCTATTGTTTCTGGCTTCAGCTTGGTACCTAACTCCTTTAAGGCTCGGGTTGTTAAGCTCCTGCATTCCAAAAGCTTTGGTGTGGGAGACAGAAAATCTCAGTTTCTATTTCTACCCCGACCATCCCTCCTCGCAGACAGCGGACACCTCCCAGGGCATTTCCAATGGGAGAAAGCCCTTGGGTAAAAATCATTAGGAGAGTCAGGACCAGCACGTTACCCTTTCTCTCCAGGTGTGTGGAAAGCACCGCCAGGGAGTCAGAAGACTGGGTGAGAGAGAGTCCTGACCTCACTTTCCCAAGCTGTGCAACCCAGGCAGGCCGCTGCACCTTTCTCCAAACAGCCATTTCCTCGGTCCTTCAGGGTTAAAAAGCATCACCAATGGACCAATGCTCACCCTGTGTGGTCAAAGGCAGTTAGGCAGAGAGACAAAAATCTTCCAGATTCAATGAAAATGTACCTACCTCCTGTTGCATTAGGAGTAGCAAGACTGAATGATTTTTTTAAAAGGTCTCGAGATAGTATATTTGAAGCAATCTGTGTATACTCTATTTCCCCTCATATACCCCCCCACCCCCACCCCGGGCTAGCCCAGGTGACAGAGGATACAAAGCACATTTCTGGCACTGCTGCTGCCCCTAAGATGTAAGGTGTGGTGACACGCCCATTTTCCCCAGCCCGTATTCCTGTTTATTCCTGTGAGCACATGGTCTCTAAAACTGGCAATGACTTTCTCTTTGTTATATTTACCTTCCTACCGGGGGCCAGCCCAGGCTCCTGGGTGGATTCGTTTCCCATTGAGTTACCAGAATAGGGCAGAATCTGATTGGAAGGGCCGCGTGGAAGGAAGCCCGGTTCCCAGGCCCTTACACAAGGGGATTTGTCCTCCCCTCCACGCCAGAGCCTGGGGGCTGCGAGGGAACTGAAACGGGACATCCTGTCCCCTCCACCAGCATTCTTTCCCCACCAAGCAGTGGCATTTTCCTTTGTGTTCTCACACAATTCACAATTCAGACTAGGTGGAGTAGCCCGCGGGGCATGACTGCAGAGACCCCTCTGAGCAGCAGTCTCCCCCTTCTGCCGCCAGTGCCACAGCCCGAGAGCCCACTTGACAGCCCCCTTCTTTGGTGTGTCTCTGCCTGTGGTCCCTTTAAAGAGGAAATTCTCTGGGAATGGGCTGAAACTCCAAGCAAGTAGAAAGCACAGGCTTCACGATCTTCTTTGCTTTTGAGGAGGCAGGACAGCCCCGACCTCCAGTAACTGAGGAGTACACGAGGGGCCCTGAAGACAGAGAGCTTTGCCGAGGACCAGCCTTAGGGCGCAGCAGGGAGAGAAAGGCCAGAGCAGCCAGTTTTCTGTGCCTAGCGGTGAGCTGCCTGCCTGGTGACGCCGCAGCCACGCGGACACAGGTCTGCCTCACGCCTGCCCTGCCCTGAGTAGGGACATATCACTGACCCACAGGCCCCAGACCCCCCACTTCCTAAATGTGTGACCCTGGATAAGTCACTTAACCTCAATTTCTTCATCTGTAAGACAGGAATAATAAATCAACCTACCTCATAAGGTTGTTTTGAAGCTTAAGTGAGATAAAATGTGTGTCTAAGGGTTTTATGATTTGTTAAGCACCATGTAAGTATTCTTTTTCCTAATTTATCTTAGAATCTTTTGGAAGAGACCTTAAATAAGTTCTCTAAGTCCAACCTGTACGAATGCAGGAATCCTGGACAAAATGTCATCTACCCTCTGCTTGAATCCCTTGTAGGGTGGGACACTCACTACCACAAAGCTTTATGACTTGAGCTTGCTCTGGTTAAATCACAGCCGCTTCGCATAAGCTCCAGCGTCAATGGGAAGGGTGAACTTTACTCACCCAGCAACTGTAAAAGGATCATCATGTAGATCAGCTTGGCCAGATGTTTACAGACATTTGTCTAAAACCTGAAGTGATTGTCATTCATCTCCCTTTTTGAAGGTTAAGTGTGTTTGTTTTTGTTTTCATTATCAGAAATATATTAAAATGGATTAGGGGCATTGTTCAGAAGAATGAATGGAAAAGGTAAATTCACAGATGTTCGGGGTAGTATATTCATCATATGATCGTGGAGTGAAATGCTTTGTCCCAAGATTATTTCACTTTGTCCATTTAGAAAGGTCTCCTGTGACCTGCATAAATGTGAAAGAAAGCTTTGTTCATTTCTTGCTAGCCAGGATAGTTCAATGACATTTAAAAAAATATCAGGGAAGCTCCTAACTTAAATCTGTGCTATGAAGTGCCACTGAGGGCACTGATGTGTGTCCCTAAAGCCAAGAACTTTGTATAGCTTTAGTTTCAGCATGAAGGTAAGTCGGCCTTCACTTTTGGATTAAGGTCTGGCAAGCATGTGAAATAAAGTACCGCTTTGGGGGATTTTTGTAAGGGGAGCTAGGATATAGTAAGTGTATTAGGGTTCGCCGTTTAAATCTGCAATGAATATGAATACGCAAAGGTCAGCCTAAAGAGATGCAGGCCCCTGTGATCTGCAAAGGTGGACATAAGCAAAGAGAAGTTGGCAAACAGTTTTGTGAACATTGGTGCAGCAAAGTTCAAATTCTCATGCATATATTGCATCAGTGGCCTAGAAGAAATCAGATAAAGGGCCTATGAGAAATCAAGGGTGAGGAATCACCATCCCACAGAGAAAATGTCACTGACCTTGAGCCTCAGTATAAATGACAATTATGGAAGAAGCTGTCGGTCACCAACCCACCAACTATTATCTTCCTTGTTAACAGAAAACTGATTCTGTTCAGGAACTGAGCAGCGGGTAGTTCTGGAAGTCTGGACTCCACTGAAGTCTCAGGGTACAAATCTTGAATAGTCTGTGTCCAAAATTATAATTCTGTTTCCCTTGTCAGTGATTGGTTTAAGATAGGGCATGTGACACAATTCTGGCCAATAAGAAGTCTACTGGAGGTACTTCTAGAAAAGTTTTCCCCATTCTTAAAAAAGAAGAAACCAATAAGACTTTCTGTTTCTGTCATTTGGATGTTGCTGGGAGAGAATATGATGCCTGGAACTGTTGCAGCCATTTTGTGACAATAAGGAGAGAAGCCTGAGGCAAAGACAACATGCCTAGGGTGGCAGAGTAAGAAGATGGAAAAATCCTGAGTCCTGTATTATGTTGAGCTGCTAAACCAATCAATGCTCATACTGCCTCCCTATAGACTTATTATTATGTGAGAAAATAAATCTTTTTATTTACAGAGTCACTCAGAGATAAGCTTATAGAATCAGACTTCCCAGGTTCAAATTCCAACTTTACCACTCACTAGCTGTGTGAATTTGGACTTCTCTGATTTGTAAAATGGAGACACTCATAATACCTCCCTGTAGCATTGTTGTTAGAACTAAACAAATTAATACATGGAGAATGCTAGAACCATACCTAACCACTCAAACATTTAAAAATTTTCATCATTTAAGTAATTTTGTGTTGAGTCTTCTAGCTTTTGCTTTTGAAAGCATCCTATGTAAAAGAGAAACTTTCACTTAACTTTTTTCCCTTTCAAAAAGTTAGAAAATCAACAACAAAAAGACAAACAATCCTTAAAAATGGCCAAAGCACTTGACTAGACATTTCTCTGAAATGGCCCACAAAAGGTGCAAACAAACCACGTGTCCATCAGTGAAGGAATGGATAAATAATGGAATAATATTCAGCCATAAAAAATTAGAAAATATAATGAGGAAAATATCTCATTCACAAAAGCAACAAAAATCATGGAATACTTAGGACCAAACACAGAAGAAATACAAAACTTGACCTAAGGACGTGCAGGAAGACTTAAAAGACCGGGAAACATCATGCACCTGAACAGGAATGCTCAGAGCTGTCAAGATATCAGTTATTTCCAAATCAACCTGAGAATTTAATATATCTTTAATTTTTTAACTTGACACATTGATTTTTAAATTCTACTGGAAGGATACATTTGTGAGAATAACTAAAATAATTTTTAAAAATTAAAGGGGACTGACCCTACTAGATAGTAAAATATATTTCAAAAATACTGTCATTTAGGAATTTTATTACCAACCTAGGAATGAAAAAATTGATTATTGGACCAGAAATCCAGAAATCAGAATTTACCATATACTAAGACTGGTATTTATAATAGTTTGGAAAAGGATAGATTAATTAGTCTGGGAACAACTGGCTCAAAACTAATATGCTAAAATAAATTTCAAGTGGACTAACAGCTTAAAAAAAAAACTAGAACTAGAAGAAAATATAAGTAAATCTTTATGTCATATTAGGGTAGGAAAGGCCTGGCTAAACATGACTTCAGGGGCAGAAATTATAAGGAAATGATTGCTAGATACATTTGACTATATAAAATTTAAAAACAAATGTATATAAGAAAGGCAAATGAAAAATTGAGGAATAAATTTTCAATACATATGATAATAAGGAATATCCAAAATATGCAAAGAGCCCTTATAAATCAATAATATAACAGTAATATCTCAATAGGAAAACAGAACAAACATATGAAGAGAAAATTATTAGAACAAATGTATGAAAAAGGCTTCACTAATAACTTTACTAATAATTAAAAAATATAAATCATAACAATGAGTTTAATCAAATTGGAAATATTTTTAAAGTTATAATACTCAGCAAGAATGCAGGGAAATGGGCGTTTGTATTCTGTAATTTGGTAGAACCTTTCTGGAAGCAATGTGGCAGTATGTATCAAAAGCCTTTAACATGTGCCTGTGAATTGACTCAGAAATTCCATGCTTGGAAATTTATCTTAAGAATATAACAAAGGATATGGGCAAAAATCTGGCAGCTGTTTATGATGTTTAATAAATATAGAACTTAAAAAATTATCACATTGCCACAGAATGGAATATCATGTAGCCACTGAAATAGTGTTACTGAAATATGTTTTCCAACATGGAAAGATGTCTGCTATATGAAATGGAAAAAAACTGGTTTCAAAATGTTATGTATAATATTATACCATTTTGTAAAAATCATAGCATTTTTACAGCCACACAGTAAGGTATGAACCATGTTTTTCTCTGAGCATTTGGGATTGTGGGCACTTCCCTACACCTTTCTTTGGTCCATATGTATTTTCTGATTATTCTTTAATAAATACATCATGCTTTTGAAATAAGAATGTTGTTATTAAACTTGAAACATTATCCTAAATAAAAGAAATGAAAAATAAATATCTGTATGTATTTCATTTGTACTTCATTTGACCAACTAGGATGTCATAAGGCAAAAGAATGAAGAGGAAATTGAAACGAAGGGTAATACATCAGGGGGAAAAAAAAGATTCCAGAACAGGAGAGAGACAGAAAGAGAGAAATGTGAACATTTCTTGGCTGCCCTAAGTTAAGCAGAAGTTTTAGTCGAAAAAATGGCAAGCCCTAACTCAAACTACCCTGATGGAAAGGAGCGTTTATTTAAGAATACTGAACTGTCTCAAACAATCAAAGGAGAGATTGTCAAAATGAGTCATGTATTTGACAAACATTTCTTGAGTTCCCACGCTGGGCCAGGTACAGTGTAAGCATTGGTGCTCAGGCTCCAAGGATCTAAGACACAGTCCTGCCTTCTCAGATAGTTTAGGCTATGCTTCAACAACAAGTTATTGTTACTGAATAACATCTAACAGTAGAAATATGATTTCTCTGTCTTGTTACATGTCCAACACAGGTGGGTGGGTGAAGGGAGCTTTGCTCCGCAGAGCCGCTCCACCATCTTGGAGGAACATCAACCATTTGGAGCATGTGGCCGGGAAGAGAGGATGGCAGAGACACACTGGGTCTTAGGTGCCTCAGCCCGCGACCCCTCACTTCCACTCACATTCCCATCTGCCAGAACTCATCCACACGGCTCAACTCAAATGCAGGGGAGGCTGGGAAATGTACGTGGCTCTTTGGGAAGCACTCATTGTTACTGTCATAGGCATGAGGGAAAGGATGAAATAAAGGGTTGGAACTGAAGGGCTTTCTGTCTAATCCCCATGTTTATCAAAAAAATCCCAATACTCCAAATACACCATTGCACAATTATAATTGATTGTATAGGCAAGGCTTCCCTTTCTCGTTTGATGATCTTAAGTATGTCTTTCTAAGGAGCAAATTGTTAACTGCCCTTCTAACTGCATATTGGAATAATATCTGTTCTCCGTCTCTTGCAATAACGAAGTGTGAATAATAGATTGCAAGGGCTAACTTTGGAGTGATTGGGTCAAAATTCCTTGCTAGTGGGAAATACAAAAACCAAATTGTTTTGATTTAAGAACAGAGTCTCACCACAGCACGCTGGTGGTCAAAACCGATCAGGCACTTGGGGTGAGGCTCCTCACATTTTCTTACACTTGCAGGAAAAGGAGCAGGAAAGAGGGCCAGAGCAAGCACAGTGGAGCTGTCGGTGTGGCCAGCCCTGCTGTGCCCCGCCAATTTGCCTGAACTTGAAACAGAAGTGTTAACCTCATGGAGTGCAAGTCCTTCCATCCTCTGGTTTTTTCCTCACTGGGGCTTTCAGCAGCGCTTGTTAGGGGAAAAGGTGCTTGTTTTATTCCTAATTGTACGGAGCAGCTGATCAGTGTCTGCACCATTTCTTGAACAAAGAATGTATTTCAGACCTTCTTATTGCTTCTTACTTCATTTAAAATTTAACAGATGTCAATTGTGACACATAAACACTCTCTCCCTTGGCGATGGATTAAGGCAAATTTCATTTTACGCCTAGCGTGAAAGCCACGCTATATTGTGTGTTGAAAGACAATTTTTTTTAAAAGAAAGAGAGAAAGAAAGGGAAAACCATTCTGACTTAAAATCCCGTAATAACGGCAGAAAACCAATTTCCACAAAGGCATTGTCCTGGGAGCTTTGTTGGTTTAAGGCGCCACCTAATGGGCACGTGGCAGATCACACAGGGCCGTTGCGTCAGGCGGTCGGTGTGCGGCTGGGATGCCATTCGTGCGGAAGCCCGTGCCGGTGGAGTTATCTTCAAGTCCTATGTCTGCTTCTAGTTAGTTATATAACCTTGGCCAAGTCCCTTAACCCCTCTGAACTCGAGGATCCTCTCCTAAACGGAGGTTCCGGATGCCTTCTTTGTGAGACTGTTGAGAGGATTAAGAAAGGGTGTATTTGAAAGTGGGATGTAACCAAGGCTCTTAAACTCAGGTTACTGACAGTCACCAAGTAACGAAGTCATGCGGCCCTACATATTTCGTTTTTCTCCTTTCGGTATAGGCGTGGGTTCAGAGGTATGTTTTTTAACCCTAGGAAAAATTATAGCACCAGCATGAAAATAAACTGCAGTTGATGCTGCCCTCAGGGTCGGAGAGGTGATAGGAGATTGTGGGGACTGTGGTGAACTGGACAGCACTCGTCTGGCCTCAGGGGGATGGCCACCGTCAGCCCCGCGGAGAACGGACTGCAGACATGGCCAGATTTTCCTGTTTGCCAAAAGAAACCAACCATGTGGGATCTGCTGCTTGTAAATGTTGGCCCAATTTTTTAAACACTATGGGGGCTAAAGAAATCATCCTCCGGGACTGAGTTCAGCTTGCAGGTCTCCAGCTTGCATACTTTTTGTTCATTTCTACAGCCATGAGACAAGGCGGGTGCTAGGCATGGAGCCTGCTCTAGCTGGGATGCTGGGTGGACAAGGGGGGCTCAGTGCCCCGTGTCTGGGGAGAGGGGAGAGGGCAGTGGGCAGTGGGCATCTAGTGACATGAATTGGGGAGGGATGGTCTGAAATCACCATGGTACTGGCCCTGAGGTGAGAGGCTCAGCCTGGGGGAGGCCTAGGAAAGTCTCTCCTCTGTTGGCAATTCTCCCTTCCTCATCCCTGTCTCTGCCTCTCTTCTTCCGTGAGACAAGTCTCCCTGAAGCCTCCAGGCTTCCCTGCTGGAATCCCCCCAAGAGCCAGACAGTCCCTGGAGACCACTGAGAAGAATGCCAGACTCAGAGTCAGACTCTGAGGATACACATTTGCTGTGTGGCCTTGGGCAGGTACCTCCACCTCTCTGGGTCTTTGTTTCATCTTTCGTAAAGTGGGGAGGAAGGGAACCTCCTTTCCTGGCTTCTTCTCAGGATGGCGCCCAGGTCATATGAGATGATACGTGAGGTGGTGCTTTGTGAACTTGACAGGGCTGAGCAGTATTTGGTTATTTTAAAACTATGCCATCTACTTTGAATAATTTTTAAATGCTGGGACAGCATTAAGAAAAAATCATCACTGTGTTTAGTCAATCATTCATTCAGTAAGTATGTACCAAGCCTCCACTATGTACCAGCTTCTTCTAAGCAATGACTAAGACAAACGCAGATCTTCCTGTCATGGAATGTCAATTCTAGAGTGGGAGGCAGGGAATAGGGAGGGAAGGAGGGGAGGAGGGAGGGAGGAAGGTTGAAATTGGCCACTGGAGCCAGAGGTCAGATCCCAAGAGTGAGGAGCCTCAGGAGGATTTTGAGCACAGGAGAAACACTCTTTTGTCGATTTTATTCATTTTTCAAAGGTCCCTCTTCCACACCTTGTGGAGAACAGGCAATAGCTGGGCACGGCAGCAGTGGGGCAGCCGAGAAGGCCGTGGCAGTGATCCAGCTCGAGGTGCAGGGCAAGACGTGGATGATGGGGACATGGGGTGGGGGCAGGGCTGACAGCGTTTGCCTGCGGATCGGCTGAGGGAGAAAGATGGAGACACAGCTGGTGAATCATACAGACACAATCCCTGCCCATGAGGAGCTTATGGTTAAGTAACAGGCCATCAGCTAGGAGTTCCACAAATAAGTATTCAGTTGTACCGGCTATGGATGACATAGAACACAGGAAACATCAGGGGGACTTAGCCTAGTCTGGAAATGACATTTAAGCTTTATCAAGGGGAGGTACGGTACAATTACGTAGCCAGGGAAATATTGCCATATTTCCTCCACAACTCTGGTTTGGTTCTGCAAACACCTGAGTCCCAAAACACATCAGTAGTTAACAATGGACTGTGGGGGAGGAATCGCAACGTGCGAGCATTCGCAAGCCGCCTCCCCACAAACTTTGGCATCTTTCCTGTTTGGTCCAGGTGCTTTGTGAGCTGCTGGAGTAATGAGGCAGAGTGGAGATGCAAATGAAAATGGGAACGCGGAGAGAACAGCTTTTCTACTGGGAAGAGCATGCCAAAGGAGGCAGGGTTGCTGGTGGGAGTGGACTGCTCAATAGTTACGGAAAGAGAAAGTTCTGGAGGAGAGCAGGTACCCTAACGAGGGGCGTCTGGAGGAGGGACAGGGTGATAAGCAACTATAAATGATGGCTGCTTTACCCTACGGAGTTTTGGCGAGGTTTGTTACACAGCAATAGCTGACTGGTGCAGAGCTTTTACTGTGCGTCCTGTATGTGATTTCTCCGTCGGCCTTTCTTCATAAGATTTAAGTAAAGACTTAAATTACTTCTAAGGGCTTTCCAGATGGTTAATTACTGTTTCTTTTGAGAGTATCACCCTTTGAGACTGGGCAGGAGATGGCCCTTTTACAATCCAATTCAGAAACGGTTTATGAAATCAGGCACCTACAGTCACTCCTTATCATTAGCCATAGAAAGCTTAGCTATGGAGTTTTCAGGAAAACTGACAGTAACGATAGCTCTTTTGTGTAATCATTTGCTTTGCTCACATCTGGGACTCTCTCATACACCTATTCTCTTCCTCCTACTATTCTTTTTTTTTCGTTTTTTTTGTTTTTTTATTTCAGCATATTAGCATATTATGGGGGTACAGATGTTTAGGTTACGTATGTTGCCCTTGCCCCCCCTACCGCCCGAGTTTCAAGCATGTCCATCTCTCAGATGGTGCGCATTGCACTCTTTGTGTATGCATATACCCGTCCCCTCCTCCCCCTCCTCTCTCCCCCTCCCCCCTGCCCGACATCCAATAGATGTTATTCTTATATGTACACATATGTGTTGATTGGTTAATACCAATTTGATGGTGAGTACATGTGGTGCTTCTTTTTCCATTCTTGGGATACTTCACTTAGTAGAATGCATTCCAGCTCTATCCAGGAGTATACAAGAGGTGCTATAACACCATTGTTTCTTAAAGCTGAACAGTACTCAATGGTATACATATACCACATTTTATTAATCCACTCATGTATTGATGGACGCTTGGGTTGTTTCCACATCTTTGCAATTGTGAATTGTGCTGCTATAAACATTCAGGTGCAGGTGTCTTTCTTATAGAGTATCATTTGTTCTTTTGGGTAGATGTCCAGTAATGGGATTGCTGGATCGAATGGTACTTCTAATTGTATCTCTTTAAGGTATCTCCATATTGCTTTCCACTCGATCTCTGTGACTGACTTATTTAATTGGAAGGAGTTGTCTTCAATCTCTGAGATTCTTTCTTCTGTTTGATCTACCCTGTTCTTGAGGCTTTCCACAATGTTTTGTAGTTCCCTGAATAAGTTCTTCATTTCCAGGAGATCGGTTTGATTTTTCTTTAATATTTCAATTTCTTTAGGGACTTTTTCTTCCAAGTCCTAGATTTTTTTTGTGGTTTCTTTGTGTTGGTTATCCATTTTTTCTTGCATATCATTCAGTTTTCTTACAATCCATGTTTGAAATTCTTCTGTCATTTTAGTGTTCTGAGTTTGGTTAATGTCCATTGCTGGGGAGCTGTTGTTCCTCTTTGGGGATGTGCTTTCCATTTGAGTCTTTATACTTCCAGAGTTCTTCGCTGGTTCCTTCCCATCTGGATCAGTTGTTCCTTCTTGCCTTTAGATTTTCGTTTAGATAATGGCACACCCTGTTTAGTCTCTGAGCCAGTAGGTGGTGTTTGTGGGTGAGAGTCAACCACACCCTTTATGATGAATCAGTAGATGCAGTAAAAACGTGTGCAGGATGACCTCCCTGTCAGTAGGTGGCACTTGCAGGGAGGAGTGTGCTGTTTTTGGGTCCTGTAGCTAGCTCTTGTTCCTCTAGAGAGGCCCTCTTGTGCCTCGGATGATGGGTGGGGCCCTGGGACTTCCAGGTGTGTCCTTGTTCTCCCCCTCAGTGGGAGCAGGACCCGGAGTGAGTCTGGGTGGGGCTGGGTTGGGTAAGCCTGCCCTAAGGCTCCACAACTGCTGTTAGCAGGGGGGTCAAAGGTCTGCTCTTTGTTTCTGTGCAAAGCTACCGGGAGGGGCTGAAATGGCTTGACTCAGCTGAAAGTCTGGGCTTAGGGGGTGGGGATGTCTGAGACCCACACTCTGGAGCAGGTCTTGCTCCCCTCCACCCTCCCCCTCTCCGTGGCCTCTCCCAGGCCTCTGCCAGCAAGCGGGACCTCAGGCCGATGGATCTCCCCTGGCTGTGACGTGGGCTGGGAGGTTCCCTACCCAGGATCACAGCCTGAGCTGGGTGCACAGCCCTCTTTTGGGAGGAGGGCTGCCCCTCAGGCACGCTGATCTGCCCCTGAAGGCACACACTCCTCAGTAGGCTCTTTCACAGATCTCTCCTCCGTGTCCCAGGGCAGTGCTATCGTGACCTGGGTGTATGGGGTCTGGTCTGCAGGCCTGTCCCCTGGGCCCTGGAGATCGATCCCTGACCCTGCCAGGGGGAGGGGTGCTGGTCTTGAAACACCTACAGGGTGCCCAAGCTGGATCGATTTCACTCCACCTCGGGATTTGCCCCATTCTCCTGGAGTTCCCAGGCAAGCAGCACCTGGGAGGGCTGGCAGGTAGGGAGCTTGCAGTCTGAGTACCCCTCAGTCTGCTGAACGGCCCCAACAGGAAAGGTCTCATTCCTTGGAGATGCCTCCATGTGATGGCTAAATTGTCTCTCTGGGCACCCTCAGGCAGGGAGGGGGAAGGAGAGAATGGAGCAATATGGCCTCTGCCGATAGGCTCGGGTCTGCACCTGGGGAGGTGCCCCGAGGGGACTGGGAACCTGGAGCCATGTCCGCAAGAGGCCACTGCTCACTGGTGGCAGCCGTCTCTGGGCTGGTGTCGGCAGGTCTCTCCAACCGCTCGGGAGCCCACCAGCAGTCCGAGATGCAAGGGAGGGGGAAGTTAACCACTCCACCTACCCTTGTCGCTGGTCTCCAAGCCTCTGGGGACCTTTCTCCTTCCAGTTCTCCTCCGCAACGTCTTCCCATGGAGTCTCCTGTAGTTTCAGGCACCCTTCCTTCCAACCCTCACCCGATATATGTTTCTCTGCTAGTTTATTTTTTTCTCTTTGTTCTAAAATTTGTCTTTTTTGCACAGACACTCTGACTGGCGGCTTTTCTCATCCGCCATCTTGGCTCCTCCCCCCTTACTCCTACTATTCTTAACACTGGTAAAAATTTTAAAAGAAACGATGAGCCATTTCTCACCTATGTGTCAATGCACATTCTAACTCCCATTCCCAAATTATTTTTAATATCAACGGATTTGGGTTCCATCCCTCTCATTCAATATTTTTCAAAGTAATGTCTGTTCACTGGCTGTAACAAAATCATAAAAATCGGGAACTTGCTAAAAACGTAAGTCGTGTTTCCTCTTCCTTTTGCCTTCCCTTAACAAGCAATTCAGACCTCCAGCCATCAGCTGGGCCAGACCAAGGCAGGCATCCGCATCAGCCATGGCGTTGGAGGAAGGGTGAGCCGTGGCGGCACAGCGGCCCGAGTGGGTGCCAGAGCCCAAGCAGGGCAGCGAGGAGGGCGTCCACACGGGCATGCTGCTGGCAGTGTCAGAGCTGAGCAGGGTGAGGCAGCCCAGCAGGGAGTTGGATCCTGCACAGAATGGACAGGATGTGTGCACGCGAGGTGGCCCGCAGCTGGGTGGCAGATCCCCAGCAGGGGAAAGAGGGCACCTGTGCAGAGAAGCTGCATGACGTGGAATTTTAAAACCCAAGTGGGGTGCGGTGGACTTCCATGCGAGGGGGACATGGCCCAGAGTGCGGGTTCAGAGGCCAAACAGGGTGATGAAGGCATCTGCACAGAGGGCTGTCCTGGTACATGGCCTTGGGTCCCAAGTCGGGTGAGGAGGACATTTGTGTCAGGGAGAGGGTGTGGTATAGATGGGAGATTGGGGTAATTAAAATAAAGATTTATATTAATGTTTTATAAAACATTGAATATGATCTAAACAAACGAATGAATGAATGAATTGGTCAGGAGAAAGGAGTAGTTACATTGTTTCAGTGTTGCTCCCCACGAAATATGTATTAGAAAGAGGAAAAGAGTACCTTTCGGTGGAGAAGCCGGCACCCCCTCAGTGGAGTAATTCGGGTGGGCAGCAACAGTAATGGGACAAACTGGAATTGTGCACCACTGGACAGGATGTGAGCAGAACCAGCATTGGTTCTGTGACATTTCCGCCAAAGATGCATAATTTGAATCTAATCAAGGGAAACATCAGAAAACCTAAATTGTGGGACATTCTAAAATAACTGGCCTGTAATCTTCCAAAGTGTCATAAGGAAGAAAGTCCAGGAAAGACTGAGGAAATCTTCCAGACTGAAGGAGGCCGAAGACTCAAGACAATGAAATGCAACGTATGATTCCGAACTGGACCCTTTTGCTTTAAAGAGCGTTATGGGGACAGCTGGGGAAACCTGGATGAGGTCTGAGGATTAGATTGTTGAATTGAGTCAGTGTTAACTTTCCTGATGTTAATGGTTGTATTGTGATTACATGAAAGAGTGCCCTTGGCCGGGCGCGGTGGCTCACGCCTGTGATCCTAGCACTCCAGGACGCCGAGGTGAGAGGACTGAGATATTACCTCATTCCTGTTAGAATCGTTATTATCAAAAAGACAAAAGATAGCAAGTGTTGGCAAGGATGTGGAGAAAAGGGAACCCTTGCACATTGCTGGTGGGAATGTAAATTAGTATAGCCATTATGAAAAACTATTATGTTCCTCAGAAAATTAGAAACAGAACTTCCACATGACCCAGAAATCCCTCTGCTGGGTGTATACCCAAGGGAAATGAACTCAATATGATGAAGAAATACCTGTACTACCATGTTTATTGCAGAACTATTCACAACAGCCCAGATATGGAATCTAAGTTTCCACCAAAGGGTGATGGATAAAGAAAATTGGTATTAATATATAGACACACAGTGGAATACTCTTTAGCCATAAAAAGAATGAAATCCTGTCATTTGCTACAATATGGATGAACCTGGAGGACATTATGCTAAGTGAAATAAGCCAGACACAGACAAATGATCTCACTTATATTAACGTGTGGAATCTAAAAAAGTCAAACTCATAGGAACGGAGTAGAGTGGTGGTTGTCAGGGGATGGGGGATGGGGGAAATGGGGAGATGTTGACGAAAGGGTACAAACTTTCAGTTATAAGACGAACAAGTCCTGGGGATCTAATGTACAACATGGATGGTGACAGATGTGTTAGTTAATTTGATTGTGGTATTCATTACACAATATATACAGATATCAAATTGTCACATAATATACCTTGAGTATATACAATCTTTGTCAATTAAATATTTTAAATAAGTAAAACTTTAAAAAAAAAAAAGAAAAGAAAAAAGGCAAATGAAGTCAATAATTAAGAGTCTAGGTCAGGTTCAATGGCTCACTCCTGTAATCTCAGCATTTTGGGAGACTGAGGTGGGAGGCTCACTTGAGGCCAGGAGTTTGAGACCAGCCTAGGCAATATAGTGAGACCGCATCTCTACAAAATAATGTTTTAAAAAACTAGCAGGTGTGATGGCATGCACCTGTAATCCTAGCTACTTGGGAGGCTGAGGCAGGAGGATCTCTTGAGCCTGGGAGTTGGAGGTTGCAGTGAGCGATGATCACACCACTGCACTCCAGCCTGGGTGACAGAGTGAGACCCTGTCTTTAGAAAATAAAATAATAATATTAGTAATAATAACCAAAGAGTCTAAAAGAAGGAAAAGTCAGTTAAGATTTTGCTTGTAGTTAGAGAATAAATGGAGCCAAATGGGTGGGTAAAATTTTCCTTGTTCAATTAAGTATCAGTGAAAAATTGGAACCAACTCAAATGTCTGCCAACTGTGCAATAGTTTTGTACAGTGTGGTAATCTACATTTTCAAATACTATGCAGACATTTTTTAAAAAATCATTGTGACAATGTTTATGGGCTAATGCTAAGTGAGTAAAGGAGACTGAAAAATTGTACCTAAAACTATGGGTGACAACTTTTCTTCTTACTATCAAAACTTGATTTGAACAATAACTAGTAAAAAAAATAGGAATGGATTAATTAATTAATTTTAAACTTATGGCTTAAGAAAAGTCCCTCCTAATTATTTTTTCTCTAATGACTTAAAAACCAAACAGCTAGTTTATGGAGGAAAACCCAGCACTTTGTGAGGAGTGTAAATAATCAGGCAATTGACCACATCAAGCAAATGAATTTCTGGGTACAGGGTGAGTAACCCTTATCTGAAATGCTTGGGACCAGAGTGTTTTGGATTTAGGATTTTTTCAGATTCTGGAATATTTGCATATATATAATAAGATATCATGGGGATGGGAGCCAAGTCTAACCATGAAATTCATTAATATATGCTTTATATGCATAGTCCAAAGATAATTTTATATAATATTTTAAATAATTTTGTGCATGAAACAAAGTTTGTTTACACTGAACCATCAGAAAACAAAGGTGGTATTATCTCATGTTGGCACTCAAAACGTTTCAGATTTTGGAGCATTTTGGATTTTGGATTTTCAGATTAATGATGCTCAACATGTATTGATTTTTAAAGTAAGGTTTCCTGGGAATGATGCAGCCCAAAAGTAATGGCAACTTTCATCAAAACAAAAAACCTAGATTGAAATATTGTCAGAATAAAGTTGCCACATCACTGATTATTCACTAAAACTTTTCTATTGAAAGGCCCAATTTTTGTAGATTGCTGAAGGAGCACCTGAGACCAAGCATCACAAATCTGCAAACTTACCATTTAGGCTTCTTACACCTTTCCTACCACGATCCCTGGTCTCCTGAGTGCCATGGCAACTCCAATCAGGAAAGAGATGAAACGCCCTTCAGCTAGAACCTGTGTTCACGCCATTCCTGAGGCCCCCTAGGAGTCTATTGGAGATACGAGCTACGGTTCATAAAAGCGCTTTGCATTTATTCCACAAGCCCTATTGAACACCTAATTTTGTAGCGGGTTCTACATGCTGGGCATACAACAATGATGAAACACAGTTCCTGCCTTGGAAGAATTTATAAAAAAATAGTGGGACTACAGGTGCTGTGAAACTGCAAAGAGGATGTAAATGATAGCTTAATGGTATCTTTTTAACATCAAACATTTTTTATTTTACTTCTTCCATTTTTATATTTTTATTGTAGAAAACTCAAACAATTCAGAAAAGAATAAAGAAGAAAAGAAAAACTCCCCTAAATCCTGCCATCACAAAATAAGCATCACTAACATTTGGTGAACATCTTTCTTATGCATTCATGTATTAAATACATGGGAATTATATACTAAATGCTATTTCTCAACCTTCCTTTTCTAAGCAGCAGTATATAGTAGATCTCTTGAGATGTTCATATATGTCTTTTCTTAACGTGATGTTAGCTATTATCATTATATGCCTCAGCCTATCGGAAAAGCCTGCAGAATCTAACTCAAGACACCTCTTATCACTCACCTCCACCTTATCCTGTAAGGTGTCCCAGGTGGAAGGAACTCTGACCTTGCAATTGAAAAGTCTTGGTTCTGGTGCTGACATTGTTCTGACCCTGGGCCATCTCTTAAACCTCCCTACTTTCCAATTTTTCTCTTCTGTAAAACAAGAGTAGTAAATATTTGCCCTGCCTGCCTCCTTTGCGCTGGTTGCTCCCCTGCCAGAAACTGGGCTAGGTGTAGAGGAGACAATAAACCACTCCTTGTCCTCCGGGAGTCTACAGGCCACTGGGAGAGACAGTAAGAAGAAATTACAAAACGCCATTGAGGGCTGCCTCTACCCAGCATCCAGAGTGGCTCTTCAAATACATCAATCAAATCATGTCACTGTTCTACTCAAAAACATTTCCGTGACTATGAACCCATTCAGAGTAAAAGCCAACATCCTCACTATGACCTACAAGGGCCTATATGATCCGGTCACCCATCACCAATCTGTCCTCATCTTCTACTGCTCTTCCCTCCCTCACTACACCCCAGCCACACAGACCACCTTGCTGTTCTCAAGATCACCAGGCATGCTTCTCCTCAGGGCCTTTGCACTGGCTGTCCCCTCTGTCTAGGATGCTTTTCCCCAAGATATCAATATGGCTTCCTACTTGACCTCTTTCAAGTCTTTGCAACTTTCTGAGTAAGGCCTGTTCTGATCATTCTATTTAAAACGGAAACCCCACCCTGCTGTAGCATTCTGGATCTCCCTTACCACCCTGCTCTGTTATCACTTTCCAACATATTATACACATCGCTCTTTATTCTGCTTATTGTCTTTCTCCCTGATTAGAATGTAAGCTCTACAGGGGCAGACATTTTTGTCTGCTTTATTTGCTGATATTTCTGCAGCACCTGAAACAATGTCTAGCATGGTGGATGCCAAATAAATGTTTGTTGAATTAATTGGACACAGCTGCATAGAGAATGGAAGATGAGAGGGCTGCTTCATCACACCTGGGGCACCCTTCACACTGTAGTCCACATGAATGGCATCTCTTGGAATTGTGCAGTGCACAGGCTGTACAGCTGTAGGTGATGACCCTAACAACAACCATGGAATTACTTTATCAAAGAGTATAAATTATTTAATGAAAATATTTTTTCTAGTAATAAAAATATGCAAAAACATTAAGAAGAAAAATCATCCCAAATTCTTTATCCTAGTGATAATATCTCCATTAACATTTGCTGAACATTCTTCTAGATACTTCTCTATTGATATGTACACATATAAATCTTCCTTTTACATGAGTGGCATATTATACATGCTATATTAATATCTACTTTTTAAAAATTTTACTCAATAGTGTATTATAATGAGCTCTCCATGTCACTAAATACAAATTCATATCATCTCTTTAAACCAGGGGTCTGCAAATTAAGGCCCGTAAGCCAAATTCACCCATTTTTTTATAAATAGAATTTTATTGGAACACAACAATGCCAATTCCTTTACATATCATTTCGGCTGTTTCTGTGCTCTGATAGTATACAGCCCACAAATCTACAATATTTACCATCTGTTCTTTTACAGAAAAGTCTTGTCAACCCCCTGCTTTCTGACTATTATTAATAAATAGTATGAAAATGCCTTATCTGAATTATTCCCCTATTAGTATACATTTAGCTTGTTGCCCATTTTCATTGATGAACAGGTCATACACACATCTTTGGACACATGTCCGGTATATCACCTTTGGGCAACTTCCCAGAGGTGGATTGGCTGGGTCAGGCATGAGCTCTGTAAAGGTCCTTGATACATATGATTAAAACGCCCAGAGCACAGAAACATGTGTTCTTTGACCTTATCTGTTTCTATGCTTTTGCATTTTCTTTGTGTAATTTGTTTGTGTTTAGGTGGCTCAAGTAAAATTAGTTACTTTTGAAAAAGTTCAGCTTGTATTAGTTCAACTAAGGGGATCAGGAATTTCCATCCACATCCAGACCAGTGGCTTGCCAGAGGCCAAGAGAGCTCCCGTCCAGGCAGCTCCAAAGAAAAGAGGCCAGAGATCTGCTGGGGAATGGAGAGAAGTGGAGGCTGAAAATTTAGGAACAAGCAGCCAGGGGCCGGCAGGGGACACTTTGACTCTGACATTGGAGGCGCCCTTTGGACTCTGGTGTTTCCACTCTGTCCTTTTGACCTCATCTAGTAACTGAGAGTTTAATCCTCCAGGCACCGCGCAACTGTAGCCTTTCTTCCCCTTCTGTGGACCTATATCTCTGTCTCCATTAAATTATCCCAAATCTTCTTATTGATTACCTAGGAAATAAATATAACCAATTTTTGTCTAATTCCTAATTGTTTTTACTGATAGAAATAATCAACACAAAATGAAACTGACAACAGATGAAACTACACATGGCAAAAGTTGCTATTGATTAAAAATGGACAGAAGGATCAAATTTTCTTGATAAAATTTAGATCTATAAAATTTGGCCTCAGGGAAATTTGGATTTAGAAAACAAAAACAAAAATTGCAGTGGTTAAAACTAAGTAAGACAACAAATGTTGGCATGGATGTGGGGAGATAGGAACACTCATGTACTGCTGGTGGGACTGCAAACTAGTGCAACCTCTATGGAAAGTACTATGGAGATAACTCAAAGAGCTAAAAATAGAACTACCATTTGATCCAGCAATCCCACTACTGGGTATCTACCCAAAGGAAAAAAAAGACATTCTATAATAAAGACATCCACAACTTGAATGTTTATAGCAGCACAATTCACAATGCAAAGATGTGGAAACAACCCAAGTGTCCATCAATACATGAGCGGATTAATAAAATATGGTATATGTATACCTACTACTCAGCCACAAAAAACAGTGGTGATCTAGCACCTCTTGTATTATCCTGGATAGAGCTGGAGCCCATTCTACTAAGTGAAGTATCACAAGAATGGAAAAACAAGCACCACATGTACTCACCATCCAATTGGTACTAGTTGATCAACACTTATGTGCACATACAGTAGTGACATTCATTGGGTGTCGGGCAGGTTGTGGGGGAGAAGGGGATGGGTATATTCATACCTGATGGGCGTGGTGCGCATTGTCTGGGGGATGGACACGCTTGTAGCTCTGACTCAGGCGGTGCAAAGGCAATAAATACATGTAACCTAAACATTTGTACCCCTGTAATATGCTGAAATAAAAAAAATAATATATGTAAAAAAAGAAACTAAGTAAGAAAAAATAAATATGGTTCAAAAAACTGATCGATGAATCTAACTTGTGTAAAAACAATGAAAATAGAAAAAAGAATAACTGCAGTGAAAAAAATTTCAATAAAGTAAAAATCAACACGGAAAACATTGAAAATGGTTTATTGCGTTGTACGGAATATCAATGAAGGGATTAAGCTGGCCTGAGATTGCTCTGGAAAATATTTTCTTGATGAAAATCCACCCATGTTGGAGATTATATGTCTTTAGACTCAGAGCTACACTAATAACTTTCTACTCATTACTGGACGTTTTTCATTAGCCACTTTTCCACAAGATTTTTTGGGTCTCTGAAACCACTAAGACCCCAAGGAAAAGGAAAAGGAAATCTATTTTCTCTCAGCTACTCTGTGCAGAATCTGTCATGCAAACCAATGGCAGCTAATTTAACAATTCTCACACTGACCTTATCTTTTTTTAGAAGATAAATTTCTGCATAGACACTGCTTAAATATTATATACCACTTTCTAACAGTTCCAGGGAGGTGGACATGATTGTGCCATTTCGAAGTATTTTTAAAGTGTACCTTTAATAGCAAATAAGAGAATATTTTATAATACAATTTAATTACATAAGTTTGTATGTGAGTTTGGTTTGGTTTATAGGCCATATTATTTTCACCCATCTATTTCTTTACTAGGCTGCTGGTGAAGATTTTATAATGTTATGCTAATTTGCCTTATTTTTATTAGAATATTCTGTTTACTGAAGATTTTCTATATCAAAAAATAAACCAGCGAGAGAGATAACATACAAAGATCAGAAACCAGCCATGGTCTCTGTGGTGTGCAGGCACAAGTATGCAAACACCAGGGGCAAAGTGTGTTCACTTATTCTCATTGTTATGACTCCCTGTGACCTCGTTGGAAGACATTATTCCTGACCTTGAATTATGTATGAAAGCAAGTATGGGAGAAGAGGTAGCAGGGAAGGAAAAGTGCAAAATCGATGAAACAACATCTTACACACCATGAACGATTTTATCACCTCTTTCCCCCTCATCAGGACTGACCCTAGGCCAGGGCTGCAAAATTCAAAGTAGACCAGTTAAAACCAAACTAACTGAAATGACTGTGGTTACACAGGTGAAATTTGGTTTGCTTAAGAGAGAAAAAGAAATTGACTGCCAGCTTCTTGAGGGCAGGGGTATTATTATATTATCTCTGTATTCCCAATGCTTAGTAAAGAGCTGGTACAACTGTTTCTGAGTAAATGAGTGGGTGAGTGAAAAAAATTAATGCATAAATAAAAATATCTGTCATTATTTAAATACTTGGAACTCATTTGTCTAGTCTAGCTCAGTGGTTCTCAACCTTGGCTGCACATTAGAATTATTTAAGGAGTTGCTTTTTTCTTCACTTTTTACTGATGTACAGAAATGTACACGTATCCACGGGAGCTTTTAAAAACAGTTAATGCTCCCTAGAATGGGTAGAATTTAAAAGACTGACAATACTTGATGTTGCAAAAATGTAGAACAACTGAACACTCATACATTGGTGATGGGAATGCAAAATAGTACAACTACTTTGGAAAATGGTTTGGAAGTTTCTTATAAAGTTAAATAGACACCATATGACCCAGCAATTTTACTCCTTACCTAAGAGAAATGAAAACATATCTATACACAAAGACTTTTACATGAATGTTTATAGAAACTCTATTTGTAACAGTCAATAACTGGCAAAAGCCCAGATATCCATCAACAGGTGAATGCATAAAAAAAGTCATACCTCCATACAATGAAATACTAATTATCAGTTAAAAATAATAAACTACTGATACATGTAACAATATGGTGACTCTCAGAAACATTATGATGAGTGGAAGAAGCCAGACTGATTTAATTCGTTTATATGGAATTCTAGAATAAGCACAATTAATCTATAGGGACAAATCAGATCAGTTGGTTGCCTGGAATGGAATGGGGGGTATTTTGGGATGTTGTAAATATTCCATACTTGATTAGAGTGGTGTTTATAAGGGGTATCTACATTTGTCAAAACTATGAACTGTACACTTTAAATAAATGCATTTTGTGGTATGTAAATTACATTTCAAAAGAGTTGATTAAAAAACCTGAAAACTGTTGACACCCAGACTCCACCTCAGACCAAATAAATTAGAATCTCTGATGGAATCCATACATTGGACCTATTTTAAAGAGCTCCCTGAGTAGTTCGATATGTAGCCAGAGGTGAGAACCATTGGCCCTAACTTTAAGAGCATACTGGGGGGAAATAAAACAATAAAATAATTTTTTTTTAAAGAGTGACATGAAGGATCACAGATGATTTTTATTTTCTTCTTTAAACTACTTTTGGATTTTTCCATCATGAATTACTTGCATAATTTTAAAAAGACAGTGTTATCTTATCTATTTACCTATTCTGTTTCTCTCAATCTCTCAAATTTTGCTCTACCATTCATTTTGGTTCTTAAGTCATCATATTTATTCAGATACCCCATTACCTGACATTCATTCACCAAAAGTTGATTAAACACCCCCTTAGGCAGAGAACTGTTTTAGGAACTAAAGGAGCAAGAAAGAACAAGGAAATCTTCTCCAGGCAATCAATGGCACAGGTGATATAGATGTACACATCTATTTTTATAAGTAGCACAAACATATAGTAGCACAAAGGTGACAGGAGATAAGATGATGTTAATTTATTTTTGTGCATTTCCAGAAAACAGTCTGGAAATTTCTTTAAAAAGTAAAATACCCCTCCTGTAGGACCTAGCTATTTAATTCCTAGATGTTAACCAAAAATAAATGAAAGCATATGTCCATGCAAAGACTTTGACATGAATGTTCATAGCAACTTTATTTGTAATAGCCCCAAACTGGAAACAACCCAAGTGCTTATTGATAGAAGAATGGATAAACAAATTGTAGAAAATCCATATTACAGAATACTATTCAGCAATAAAAAAGAAGAGACTACATGCAACAACATGGATGAATCTAGAAATAATTATGTGGAGTGAAAGAAGTCACACACCAAAGAATACTGTGTGATTCCATTTATACAAACTTCTAGAAAGTGCAAACTATATAGTGACAGAAAACAGATTAGTACTTGGGAGTACGGAAGGAATTATAAAGAGGTGATGGAAACATTTCTTATCTTGACCATTGTGATGGTTTCATAGTTGTGTACATATGGCAAAACTCATCAAATCATACAATTTAAATACATGTAATTTACTGTACAGAAATTATGTTGCAAAAAGCTGTTAACAATAGAAGAAAGAAAGCAAAGAGGGAAGGTAGGAAGGAAAAATGAAACCAAACAAGGCTGCGAATGGACCTAAATGGGATCCATTGCATCCAATTTGTATCTTTCCTTCAGCAGAGAACTGTTTCTGGGCCTAGCCTAGGGAGAAGAATTCTGGTGACACCGTAGACTTTGGAGAAGCAGCCAGTGAAGGGGTGGACACTTGGGATGGGCCATCTCAGATCCCTGAGAAGAGCCTGCTCGGATGGCAGACATAACAAGGAAACACAGGGCAGAGTCCACATAATTCCTGTTCTCATTAATTCTTTAGATTATGCTGAAGTGATTTCAATTACTTAAGATTCTACAAAGGAAAAGGTGCTGAGACCTTCCAGTGGGAGAAAGAATACTCTATTCAACAAGTGGTGATGGGGCATCTATCTGAACATTCACATACAACAGAATGAAGTTGTACCCCTACCTCATACTATATAAAAAATTAACTCAAAATGGATCAATAACCTAAATATAAGAGGTAAAACTGTAATTTTTAGAAGAAAAGCCAGGTGTAAATCATCATGATTTTGGATTTATTAATGGATTATTACATATGATACCAAAAGCACAATAAACAACAAAAAACAGATAAATTCGACTTTATCAAAATTAAAAACTTTTGTGCATGAAGGACATTATCAAGAAAGTGAAAATCCAACCTAAAAAATGGGAGAAAATATTTGCAAATCGTATCCTTGATAAGGATCTAGAATCCAGAACATGTGAATAAAAAACCTTCAACAACTCAACAACAAAAAGACAACTCAATTAAAAAATAAGCAAATGACTGAAAAGACATTTCTACAAAGGGTGTTGTGAGGATTAAATTAGGTGAGCTACCTACTACAATTTTGTACAGAGCCTGGCACATGGTTAAGTTTTAGCTCAATGCATTCTAAGTGGTTTTTTTTTCTTCTTCAAATGTTAAGTTGTGCATTTCACATTCTGGTCCTAGTACAGTGTTTACAGAGCCCAGGTAACAATACTTCTGTCTGCTGGATTAATGAAGAGCAAGATGGCCAACTAGAAGCCCCTAGTGCTCATCCCCATCATAGGTGCCAGAGCAACAAATACATTTTAACAAAATAACTGAAGGAGACACTGGAGTACATCTAGGAATAACAGTAACCCTGGTGAGCACAGAAACTGAGGATAGCCACATAGAGAATGGAAGGAAACATCAGGCCTCTGCCACCCGATCCTCTAATGGGGATCAGCTGGGAACCAGGAGGAACTTCTCCCTATAGCGAGGAGGTAGACAAGAGGATCCCAGCAACCCCCACCAACGCTCTGGGCACCTACAGACCTGAGCATTGGGGGACCCCCCATAGTCTTCACAGGCTGAGGGAGCTGCCTGGAGTCCACGTTGTGCTCCCTCGAGAGAAGGAGCTGACACTACATCCCACCCCTGTGACCAATATGGCTATTGTGCTATGCCATCTTGGGATTGGATCTATAGCTGGAGTGTGTCTTGCTCTGGGGGTAAGTAGCCATGGCTCCCCTTCATCCCTGAGCCTAAGCCACCACTGAATCACTCCAGCCTGGTGGCTTGATGTCTGTTACAATGCTCCCCATGAAGCCAAGTGTAGGTGAAACCACTTCACCTACCACACTCTCCCAACCCCTCAGGCTGGAGCTGAAGCGCTACCCTGCCTCCTGGGAGAACAGTACATTGGCTGCTCAGAGTAGTCACTCCTCCCTGGTGCCTAAGTTAAAACAGCATCTCATGAAACAGTGCCTTGGCCAGCCAGTCATGCACCCCAGTACCTAAGCTGAAGTGGTGCCTGCAAACTAGGGAAATGGTGTCTAGGCTGCCCCCTAGGCCTAAGCTGAAGTGGCATATCACCCCCTGGGGAATTGGTGCCCTGGCAGAACTGAGCAGCTATGCATCCCAGGGATGAGCTGATGTAGTACCCTACATCCCGGGGAAACAGAACAGTGGGATGAGACACCAACCCTGCAGGCCAAACAACTCTAATACCCTGATTCCCTGAAGCTAGCCTAGCCCCCTAGAGTATGAGCTGCTGAGATACCTCTCTCCCTGGGGAGTAAAGTCATAGCAGCACTGTCCCCTGCCTTCTAGCACCCAATGACAGCTGTGCTCCACCATTCTGGAGTACTTACTGCTGCTGCACCTGGCTTTACAGAATCTGAGATACTGCTAAGCCCCACCATCCCAGGGTCTAGAGTCATTACTACATGGTGCCTCATCCCCTGGGACCCACATAGCCACTGATACCTATGGGCTCAGGCTCCCAAATTGCAGCAGTACCCTGCTTCCCAGGCCCAAACCTCCAGAGCACATCTTCTTCCTCAGAGTCAGGCCAATACTGTGCCCTTCCCCTGAGGGGTAGAATCACAGCTACAACATGGCACTCTAGGCTGAAGCTGCTGGGGGATGCCTCAGAGTCACAGATCCTGGCTCTTTGGGCAACCTACATATAACCCTGCTGCAGACAGTGAACATGCACTCCAAGACCCACTTGACACAATAGGTTCATGAGACCCTGAGCTGAGGACCCTGGCCCCACAGCTGCTCTGAGCACTTGCACCTTGAACCTAGAGCCACTACAGCTGCTTGTAGGCCATGTCAGGCCTGACACTAAGGAATACCCTCAGCTGAATCTCTGCAATGTGGGGGGAAAAAAAGAATAAAAAGACACTAAAAGCCCTTGATACTAGGATATTAATAACCTATGTGGCCATCACTGCCACAGACTTTTACAACTTAGGCCACTGAAGCACTCACAATTATTGACATTGAATGCAGCTTCAGACCATACCACTGCACCTATCTGGAAACAGGGTCACCCCACCCTTCCCAATTGGCACACTAAAACCCAACTGCAGTTTTCTCTACATAAGCCACTCTAGAAAGTTTGGAAGAGATGGCAGTTCCACCAGATATACAGATGTCAACACAGGAACACAAGAAACATGAAAAAGCAAGGAAATATGACACAACCAAAGGAACATAATGACTCTCTAGTAACAGACCCCAGTAAAAAGGAAATCAGTGAATTGCTGGAAAAGAAATTCAAAATAATGATCTTAAGGAAGAACATGAGATACAAGAAAATATAGGTATACAATTCAATTAAATTAGGAAAATAATTCACCATATGAATAAGAAATTCAACAGAGATAGAAATCATAAGCAAGAACCAAACAGAAACCCTATAGCTGAAGAATTCAGTGAATGAAATAAAAAAAGAAAATAGCTTCAGCAGCAGACTTGATAAAGGAGAAGAAACAATCTCTGAACTTAGAGATAGGTCATTTGAGATTACCCAGTCAGAGACAAAAAATAAATACATAAATAAGAAAAAAAATTAGTATAGAAAGCCTACAAGACTTACAGGACACTATCCAGCAAATAAATATTTGCATTATGGTATTTCCATAGGGAGAAGAGAAAAGGTGTAGAAAACCTATTTAATGAAATAATAGCTGAAAACTTCCCAAGTCTGGGAAAGATATGGGCATCCAGATCCAGGAACCAAATTGCCCCCAAATAGATTCAACCCCTCTATTGAAGGTCCTCCTGGGGCATTTTATAGTAAAATTGTCAAAAGTCAAAGACAAAGAATTCTAAAAACATCAAAAGTGTCAAGTCACATATAAGGGAATCCTCATTAGACTAACAGCATATTTCTCTGCAGAAAACTCACAAAACAAGAAAGAATGGGATGATATACTCAAAGTACTGAAAGAAAAAAAATGATAATCAAGAATACTATACTGAGCAAAACTATTTTTCAGAAATGAGAGAGAAATAAAGTCTTTCCTAGATAAGCAAAAAGTGCGGGAATTCATCACCATTAGACCAGCCCCACAAGAAATGCTCAAGGAAGTCTTACATCTGGAAGTGAAAAGATGTTAATGACTATCATTAAAACACACAAAAGTATAAAACTTACTGGTAGAGCAGATATACAAAGGAGAAAGAAAAGAATTAAAACTTATCACTACAGAAAACCACCAAACTGCAGTAAGAGAGGAAGAAAGAAATGAAGGATATACAAAACAACCAGAAAATAATTTATGAAATGACAGAAGTAAGTCCACATCTATCAATAATAACCTTGAATGTAACAGAATGGATTCCTCACATAAACGATATAGAATAGCTGAATGGATTAAAAAAAACATGATCCAACTATATGCTGCCTTCAAGTAACTCACTTGAACTGTAAAGACACATATCGACTGAAAGTGAAGGGATGAAAAAAGATATTCCACACAAATAAACCCCAAAAGTGGGTTGAGTAGCTATACTTATATCAGATAAAACAGACTTTAAGTCAAAAACTAGAAAGAGATCAAAAAGTCATTACATAATGATAAAGGGATCAGTTCACAAGAGGATATAACAACTGTGAATACATATGCACCCAACACCAAGCACTCAGATATATAAAACAAATATTAGATCTAAAGGGAGAGACAGACTCCAAAACAATAATAGTTGAGGACTTCAATACCCTACTCTCAGCATTAGAAAGATCATCCAGGCAAAAAATTCACAAAGAAACACTGAATCTAAACTGTACTTTAGACCAAATGGACCTAACAGACATTTACAGAACATTTCATCCAATAGCTGCAGAATACACATTCTTTTCATCATCACATGGAACATTCTCCAGGATAGATCACATGTTAAGCAACAGACAAGTCTCAACATATTTAAAAGAACAGAAATCACAAAAAGTACCTTTTCTGACCACAATGGAATAAAACTAGAAATCAATAAGAAGAACTTTCAAAATTATACTAATAAATGGAAATTAAACAACATGTTCCTGGATGACCAATGGGTTAATGAAAAAAATTAACCAGAAAATTTAAAAAATTCTTCAAACAAATGAAAATAGAAACACAATATACAAAAAAAAAAAAAAAACAACAAACCCTGTAGGATACAGTGAAAGCAGTATTAAGACGGAAATTTATAGCAATAAATGCCTACATCAGAAAAGTAGAAAGATTTCAAATAAACAACCTAATGATACATCTCCAGGAACTAGAAATGCAAGAACAAACCAAGTCCAAAATTAGAAGAAGTAATAATAAAGGTTAGACCAGAAATAAACAAAATTGAGACAAAAAAATACAAAAGATCAATGAAATGGAAAGGTAGTTTTTTGAAAAAATAAACAAAATCAACAAAAAATAAGCTAGACTAACCAAGAAGAAAAAGAAAAGACTCAAATAAATAAAATCAGAAATGAAAAATAAGATGTGACAACTGATACCACAGAAATATTAATACAAAGGACCATTAGAGATTATTATAAACTATGTCAACAAATTAGAAAAACTAGAAGAAATGAATAAATTCCTGGACACATACAACCTACCAAGGTTGAGCAAGAAGAAATAGAAAACCTGAATAGCCCAATTGCAAGTAACAAGATTAAATCTGTAACAAGAAGTCTCCCATCAAAGAAAAGCCCAGGACCAAATGGCTTCACTGCTGAATTCTACCAAACATTTAAACAAGAACTAATACCAATTCTTCTCAAACTCTTCTGGAAAACTGAAGAGGAGGAAATTCTTCCAAGCTTATTCTATGAGGCCAGCATTACCCTGATACCAAAATCAGACACGGACACAACAGAAAGAGAAAACTATGGGCTAATGTCCCTGATGAACACAGATGCAAAAATCCTCAACAAAATACTAGCAAACAGAATCCAGCAGCACATTGAAAAGATCATTCCCCGTGATCAAGTTAGATTTATTACAGGTATGCGAGGATGGTTCAACATATGCTAATCAATAAAGGTGATACAGGACATCAATAGAATGAAGGACAAAAACTGTATGATCATCCTGATAGACACAGAAAAAACATTTGATCAAATTCAACAGTCCTTCATAATAAAAACTCTCAAAAAGTTAGGTTCATTATTTATAATACCCAAGATATGGAATCAACCTAAGTGTCCATCAACAGATGAATGGATGAAGAAAATGTGGTATATATACACAATGGAATATACTACTCAGCCATAAAAAAGAATGAAATCCTGCCATTTGCAACAACATGGATGGTACTGGAGGACATTATACTAAATGAAATAAGCCAGGCACAGAAAGACAAATATTGCATGTTCTCATTCATATGTAGGAGCTAGAAAAATTGTTCTCATGGAGGTAGAGAGTAAAATGGTGGTTACCAGAGGTTAGGAAGGGTGAGGGTGGGAGGGATGAAAGGAACTTTGTTAACGGGTACAAAAATACAGTTAGATAAAAGAAATAAGTTCTAGTGTTCAATAGCCCAGTAGGGTGACTATAGTTAACAATAATTGATTGTATAGCTCAAAATAGTTATAACAGAAAATTTGGAATGTTCCCCAAAGATATGATAAATGTTTGAGGTGATGGATAACACAATTACCCTGACTTGATCATTACACATTGTATGCACGTATCAAAGTATCACATGTACCCCATAAATACGTACAACTATTATGTATCAACAAAAAATTCTTCTATCTTTTGTATTTGGAGAGTCTGCAGTCTATGAGATAGTAGAAAAAGCAATGGCCCAGCTATGTGAAGTCCCAGTTTCTTATGTCTCCCAATCCCAGAGTGTGTAAATTTAGAGAAATCGCGCCTAAAACCTAGGTTTGTCCAACCTTCAAAGGAGTTGATGAGGAACAAATGAGATCATGTATGTAAATTAGCTCTGGAAAATCCTATAGAACTGTACAAATATCAGGGAATATTCTTATGATGAAAATATTGGGGTATCAAATCCTGCCTGCCACCTCCAACATTTTAAGTAGGAAAAACATCAAAACTGTGTTTAAGGAATGCTGCCCCATGCACAGTTCATTCATTTATTGAGTGTTCTAGTCATTCAAGGTTATCCCAGAAAAAGAAAGGAGAACCATTCTAGAATACATCCTGAAGGCCCTAGCATAATGAGCTGCTTGCTGCTACCAAGGAAGGTGCACAAAATACTACATCTCAGGATACAGCATCCTACTCATTCGCTGGTAAACCATGGCCAGTCTGTACATGTAACATTTGCAGAGTTCTGGTCATTGAAATGTAAAAGCTAGAGAAAACCTATGTGGTCATGAGTGGGAGGCGGGTGGGTAGAGTGGGTAGATGGGAAGCTAACCACATCGATATACTGCCCAATATCTCACAGTAACCCTACAATGCAGTTATTAGAATTACTGTTTTGCAGAGGAGCAAACTGACACAAGTGTAGTATCTCTGCCTCCACAGTGTCCACTCTACTTGCTCCCAGCCAAGCCCAGTCTCTCTTCCTCCACTTGCCTGCACTTGGCTTGGAATCCAGTGCTGCCTCTGCAGTCACCCCCTCCTACCACTTATTTCTAGCCACAAGTCTTGGTTTTCAGACTTTATTCAATCCATTTTTCAGCCTGTTCATGAGTCAACCTTGCCTGTGGACAACTGGCAATCCTGAACACAGGCTTGGCAGGGAAAGATGAATTAAGTCAACAAAATCCCTTAAGAATCATAATGGACTTGACAGGACTATTCTCCAAATCCAGCTGTCCTAAAACTGGGGGGTGGCCTGAGATGATATAAATATGAGATCCTCATCTGGGGCAGTATTTCCCCAAGTGCATGTTGCAGAGGTCAGAATCACCTGATCACCTGCGGCACTTATTAAAAACGCAGATTGCTGGGCCCACACAAACCAGGAGTCTGCATCTCTGAAAAATGCCCCGGATGATGGTTCTGATGCTCTTTGATTTCTCCGTGAAATTGCAATCATTGAGGAAACCCACTCTATCAAATACTGGACTGACCTAATCATGGCTACAACCTTGAATGGTAAGTATATGGGGTTTTTTTGGTCAAAAGACACACCACCAAACAAAACAAGCAGCAACCAAGTCATGTTCCAAAACAAAAGTGCAGAGTTAAACTTTTCTCGTATAGCAGGTGTATTGCTTAAATACTGTTCAGATTGTACTCACAGTGAGCAGCTCAAACACTAGGTAGGGGGTCAGCTTAGGTAAAAACAAACAGAAGATGTCCTCTGTATTTTAAATTACCTCTCTCCACTCTCGCTGGCCCAACACATTTTTTGGGAGGAGGGAGGTTCGTATCTAAATTTTTTAACAAGTATACAAGGGCAGAGGAGACATGCTCACTGCAAGCAGTTGGTCTAGCTTTATCAGTGTCAGCCCTGCCTTCCTTCAATATTAAGTAGACAGTTTCATCCAAGATTGAGCCAGAATGGAGTGTGTCTCTATCCATTTTATTCTGGGGAAAGACACTAGATGTAATTAGAGCCTTAATGTACTTTCGCTAGATTTGTTTTCTGTAAAAAAGAATTAAGGATAATAAAACCTCCAACTTTCTGAACTGCTTGAAATGTTACTGTTGCTTCGAATTTATAAAGAGCTTTCATGACCTGAATATCCCAGTTATGCAAGCATTTGTTCTACTGTTAAAGACCTAGTGAAATGGTATCTGGAAGTTTTCTATATGGGAAAAGGCACATTCTTGGCATGTAGCCTTAATGGAGGTGCACATAAGATACAAAGCCTTGCCTTGGGAAAATGAACTACAGACTCAACTAGAAAACTTTGTTTCAGACCAGTTAAAAATGTAAAATATAGCTACCATAGAGCTTAATTGTACAGTGGTAGTTTCAACTTCCGTACCAGGAGACAATTTTTCGCATTTTCTTGGGATTGGCCCACAGCTACAGCCATATTGGACAGATGTTTTTAACTCTAAATGCAACGCAGAATTACCTATCATTTCTTTGCTATGCAGATTGAATATTTTGCATGAGCATTCAAAAACGCATGTTTACAGTTTGAACTTCTTGTGTTTATTGTTTTCTACCACCAAATGTACTGTCTACAGATGGAAAACTCAAGAGTCTTTGATGGATGGTGAGGAATTGCTCAAAAGAATCAGTTACACACAGGGAGACATATTACACATAATGCTGGGAAGGGCTAGATTACACAGTTATCCAAATATGTACAGGAGCAATCCTCATCTAGAAGTGTTTCAGGCATTCCAAATGATCATACTCAACAGCTGGCCCTATTTGCAAGACTTGGTCAATGGAAAAATACCGCTGCTTTCCCCCCCTTACCCCTCCCCACCTTCTCTACTGCCATCTTTGTGAAAGCAGAGTGGCATGCTGCCTTATGTTGCTTCTTATTACCCTCAAATGACAGCAATGAAAGCAGGCAAGGCGATTAAGCAATGTGGCAGCCCATTTTTATGAGTTTACCTTTAAAGACAACCAAGAGAATTTTAGAGAAGTGGGTAGAGGGGTTTTACAACCACAGGGAACTGCTGTGAAGTATTCATTTTTGAAAGTCAATGACTTCCTTGGCATAAGGATGCTAATAAATTTTAGATAGTTATTTTGAACAATTTTAAAGATAATGTGTTTTTTAAAAAAAAACCTACACAGAATACATTTCTTAAAGAGTGACCAACCTTTTTGGAGTTGATTTTGACATAACTTCAACTTTTTACAAAAAATGATGACTGGAAATTTTTCAATTCCAAAGACTTGGTTGTGTTGAGAATTTTGTGGTAATGCTCAATTGTGAATATGCCTGACATACCATCAAGCAGGTTTAAAGTGTTTGAAGAGCTATGTAGTCTTGAAGCTCTCAAAATACTATAAACTTGTTCAACTTGTTCAAGTATAACCAAATATTCTGGGTAAGGGTTACCATGTATGTAACCATATAGAAATACATGCATATACATATACGTATACGTATATACAAATACATATGCAAATTTAAGGATTTCTAATTTTCAGCAATTATACACTAAATATCAAAATTTATTTTTTGGTGATACAGAAAGCACTGTTTTATCTTGCAGTACCTTGGTGTCATCACCAATTTTTTGATAATTAGTTAATAAGAGTTTATCAATTAATAAGAGCTTAGCAATTGATGGAATATAGGAGTGTGCAGAGGAGAGACTTTCCTCTCCCACGGCCTCAGCTTATAGAATTTAGAGTACTACAACTAAAACTGGAAGAGGTGGTAAGTACCGATTTTCTGGGTGCATCCTCATATGAAGTAAATGCGATATGAAAAATCTATGCATTATTAAACTGCAATACCCCAAAATAAAAGGGTCAGAAATTAGGAAAATGTGTGCAGTAGACAAAATGATTCACAGGGTCCAAAATGAGAGGGACCTTGGCCATAGACAGCAGAGTCAGATGTGTTCTTCAGCATTCCTACCAGGCACTACGCTGTTGATGCACTGCTGTGGAACCCTCTATTAACCATTTCCAACTCACGAAAACTCACCTCTTAATTTCATAGCAGAAAGCCACAAAAATACAATGTATCAAATTTGCTTTTATAAACTAACTCTGCCAGATTAGTAAATTGAACAATATTTATACTTTTGAATTATAACCATCTAAACCTTGTCACACACTTCACATCCAACTCTCCATCATTTAGATAATGACATGAATCAGGAGGTCAAAAACACTTTTGAAAAAAAGAAGTTTCTTTATTTCTATTTACTCATTTATGCAAAGACAGTATCAGTAATAGCTAATAAGAACTTATTTTTATATTTTTAAGTTTAAAATTAATTTTCCATTTTGAAAGGTTCAGGACTTTGTCTCTTCTTTCTACCGCACTCTTTTAAATACTTCACTCCAACAAAACAGCAGACAAAAATTTATTCTTTTACTTTTCCTTAAGGTCATATTAGGATAATCAGAATTGGCTCTTTAGAATTTAGGTATCATTTATAGTAAGCTGGAGATTTAATCACAGAATGATACATGTAAAAATGTTATAGTACCAAAAAAATTGAGAGAATTTTTTAAAAGGACAAATTTCAGGGCACTTTCAAATTCTGAGGTGTAATAAAGCCCTGTTGGGGATCCTTAAAAGACACTTCCCTTCAGATTCAGAATGAAAATTATTAGGAATTACAGATCAAAATAGGCACTAGTAATATGTTCCATGGTAGCTACATTAGATTAGGGATAAATAGAGTTTCCATGTTTTAGGGAAGGGGCCAATGGAAGAAAAGGCCAGGAAGCCACTTTAAACTCACATCCATGGCAGATAAAATGACACTGATATGACTATTTCCCTTTGAAAGGTATTATCCCACTGCTACTTTTCCAAGGCTTGGCCCTCTGCTCATACGGCTACTTCCCTTTTCTTTATATTACCAGTTCTAGCAGCAAATCTCTTGGAAGAATGGTAATACAGACTGGAAAAGCAAGACTGTAGGTCCAGAAAAGGGGCTCTGCTCTGGTGCTCCAGCTATTTGTGACAATGTACAATGTATAATGAGGAGACCAGCTAATCTAAAAAAAATTGTCATCTCTGACTCCAGCATATTCTTGGGGTACACTTACTAAACAACTTTTGTGGTTTAGATGTACCAAAACTACCTACTTTGACTCATGGACATGTTTTATTTTACAAAAGGAAATATAATAAGCAAAAAAAAAAAAAACTTATAACCAAATAACTAAAATTTCAATGTTTTTATGAAAACAATTCCTTTCAGATACTCTGATTAACCTTTAAGTGACATAAAAAAGTTTCAGCATTCTTTAATACCAATATTTTGCACAATTTAAGATGCAGCCATTGAGTTTAGCATTTCAAGGAAAAAAAATTTTTATAAAAAGAAGAATGGTAACTCACGGAGAAGCTTATGTACCTAGAAAAGTTTAGTTTGTCTTGGATTCTTTTAAAAAATTAGGCCCAGAATTTTATTTACCTCATTACCATCCCAACCAAATAGGATATATATGTGTGGATTCTACATAAAGGATAAAATATTTTGAATAAACATTAAGACCCACTGATTGGACTGTTTGCTTAGAATATGTTTACTGGGTTTAGAAAAGGAAAACTTCAATAAAGCTAAATATATATTGAGTTCCACTGATTAAAAACGCAGTTTTAAAAATTTTGCTTTTGTGGTAAATTTCTAGACAAATCATAAACGCAAAGAACAATATTATAGATACTGTACTGTTCATAGGTACTTGTTGGAGAAATGAAATGCTTGTATTCAAACTATCAAAATTCTGACCTTTCAAAATAGATTTTTTAAAACAATTTTTTGAAAATCAGTATTTGCTTTTAAACTCTTAAAAATGCCAATTTCAATTTTAAAAAATCCTTGCAGATAAATTCTAAAGTTATTCCTTTCAGTCTCAATTATTTTACTTTCAACTATATATTTAACACAGAACCAGTTTCTAAATAAACATCTAATGAACAAGTTTTAATGTAAAATAAAACTAGACAATCTAATAATATAACATAAAGTCTGAGTGTGATTTATCAAAATTCAGAATTAAATTTCTATTTCTATAATAGTGAAAAATTATCAGCTTCTTTTTAATATTCAAAACCAGCAACTTCCCATGAGACTAGAAAGTTGCAGAGAGGATCAAACAGATTTAAGCACTGCTGCCCGACTTCTTCTAAAGTGATGCACTCTTTTATCCTAGAAAAGACAGAAACAGTACTTTACTTCACCGAAAATTTCTTATTACCATTACGACCTAAAAAGAGTTGCAAAAAACTTAAAGCATTTATTTTTGGTTTAAATATAAATGAGAAAAAAGGTAACTTTTTGAGACAGGGTCTTGATCTGTTATCCAGGCTAGAGTGCAGTCGCATGATAATAGCTTGCTGCAACCTCAAACTCCTGGGTTCAAGCGATCCTCCTTTCTCAGCCTCCCAAGTAACTGGGACACAGGCATTTGCCAACATGCCCAGCTAATTTTGGGAAGCATTCTTGAACTCTGGGCTAACAAATGTTCCAAGATGGTTAGTTTTACTAAACAGTTTAGTTAAAAAAAGAAATCCCAGTAAATTCAGAAATAGAAGACTTAGAATCAGTATCATTTCATGTTGTTCTTAATGATTTGGCAGTGATATCCCAAAGACAGCTGGTGGAAAAGGTACATAATTTTAAGAAGTATTGTTTTTAAACAATTGAATTGCATCTGACAGAAATCACAGTTTGAGAACAGCATTCCAATCTGAAACCCTATGTTTTTAGGTTAAAATATATAAGTTTCAGCTATTTAAAGGCATATCCTTAACCTGTGAAGAGACATCACTCTTTAGAAAATGAAGAGAAAAAATTTAAATATGTGCAAAATTTTCTTTTCACTCTATGTTGCCTACAGACATGCAGATAGAAGGAAAGGAGGCTTTCAAAAAGGAATGGGACAGAGCGAACCAGTAATAACAGTAACAGTATTTTCTTCTCTTCAGTTAGCTTATCTGTGCCCCTTTCCTAGGTATTAAATTCAGCTGTCATATAAAGAAGAGTGACTTCTGGAAGTTAAGTAATCTGTCAGCAGGGCAATATCCCGTCTGGGTTATTAAGTGGTCACAAACTCACATCTCTTCACTGGTCAGGTAGGAAACAAGAATATAAAGGGGCTGGAATTAAGACAACAAAATACAGAATTTGCCATGGAAAAAGTAAATGCATTCCAATTCAATCAAAACAACATACAGCCAATAAAAATGGGTCTAGATGCCGGACAACTGTAGGCAACTGTAGGATGCTAACTTCTGACTCTCAGCCCAGAGGGGCAGAAAACTTCAAGTTCAATGTCAGGCTTTTGTCTAATATCAGGTGAAAATCAAGTTTAAAGACTACTTTCTGTTTTGCAAACACATCATTTAAGTACTACCTACTTAATCTTCAGAACTTTGGACAAGGTAGGTTGTCATGCATCCCCAGTTCTTTCCTTTCTAAATTATACTATGCAGAATGAAGCGACAAGAGAACAAATGTTACCTTTAAATAAATATGTTTACTCCTGTTACAAACATGGTTAAGAACTTAATCCTGCTAAGGCAGGTACTTTAAAAAGGCTTTAAGCTTCACCCTATTTCCATTCATCAATGAAAAAAAGCTATTTTTCTGTTTTAAGACACAAAGTGACGGTTAAAAATTTCCCTTTGAATATAAAAAATGGTGTAGCCATTTTGGACAAATTCTGGCAGTTCCATAAAAGGTTAATAAATACAGTTACCCTACAACTCAGCAATTCCATTCCTAGGTTATACACTCAAGAGAAACAAAAACATCTGTCCACACAATAACCTCTACATGAATGTTCGCAGCATTATTTGTAATACCTAAAAAGCAGAAACAACCCAAACATCTTTCAATTGATGAGTGAATAAACAAAATGTGGTATTATCCATAAAGAAAAGAAAATGAAGTACCGATACATGCTATAACGTTGATGAACCCTGAAAACATTAACTAAGTAAAAGAAGTCAGTCACAAAAGGCCACATATTGTATGATTTTATTGCTATGAAATGTCCAGAATAGGAAAATCCTTAGAGAAACAAAGTAAACTGGATAAATTAGTGGTTGCCTAGGGCTAGAGTGATTGGAGCAAAGTGGAGAGTGAATGCTAATTGGTAATGGGGGGTTATTTTGGGTGTGATTAAAATATTCTAAAATAGTGGTCATGGTTGCAAAACTCTGTGAATATACTAAAAACCATTGAATATACTAAAAACCATTGAATTGCACACTTTAAATGGGCAAATTGTATGGTATCTCAATAAACCTATTATTAAAAAAAAAAAACCAATATTTCCCTGTTAGTAACCGCAACATTCCTCTCCCATCGGACTGAATAGTTAATTTTAACATTCATAGACTCAAAACTAAAAACACCCTAGAGACTTTTAATTCTGTGCCTCCTTATTTTAGGAGCTTTAATATGCCCAAGGAGGACAGGAGGAGGATCAGAAAACAGATATTTTTAAAAGTGAAACACCCACATTCTCTTCTGCTTTATCAACTGTGAATCAACATCCATTTATTTCTACTCAGCTCTCTTTGCTGTTTCATTTGACCCCTTCTCCCTCCACATTGTTCAGGTATACCATCTGAGTAACATCTTCGCTTCTCTTTAGTCCAATATACATGTACTAAGTTCTGCTTTCTACACCAAAAATTTTTTTTTACCAGTTGGTCAAACCAGTATTCTCTTTCAACTGTCTTCTCGAATGAACCTTTCAATTATAAACTTCTGCTAAGGGTTTCTTTCCTAAAGACAACTACACCATATCAGGGTTTGAGCATACTAAAATACATAGCTAGGTAAAACCCACTCACAGTGGTTTGTTTACTGGGTTACAGTGAAATGCCAACAGTTTAAACGCTCTAAGTAATCTCAAAATATGTATTTCACAGAGAAAAAATACTTCAAAGCTAACAAATGTGCTTTTTATCTTGCATATTATTCCTTTCATACCTTGAAGTAGTCATCCTGAGTAACAACAGAGTTTCTCAGTCTGTTCTCTGGATTAAACAGACAAGATACCACTGTCTGTATGCTTCGGTCCACAGATTTCTGAAACACAGAAGTTTTCAGTAATCTAAAGATGATTCCTCCTTTTACTCACTGTTAATATGTTTTTAGACAGTTTAATGAACTTATTTGCTTATTACTAAAGAATTCTTACGGGATTCATAATTCTTACCACATGTCACTTAGCATGTAGGTTTTCTGACAAAGATCTATTTTAGAACCTTAGTGATTAGACATTGGTTTAAAAAGCTGAATGTATTAAAATTCTAAGTGAATGCCGATGTTTTAAGAAAAAATATTCAGGACAAAAACTGATAATTAGATGGTAAGCTATTTTAATATTTTTTTCAAATTTTAAAATCAAGTATCAAATCTGAGATTTTTTTTTCACCATTATAGTTCAGGAGTTCTCAACATTTTTTTCCACTGAGAAACACATGGATGCAGTTTTACACACTCTAATGAAAATCTTTCAGTGTTACATATATTCCCCCAGCACATCCACTATTTCCACACTCCCACCCATTCGGCAAAACATGCAAATTCAAGAGAGTACTGTTGTAGGAATGTGTTCTAAAGATTAAAAAACAAACCCTATTTTAGTATTTGAAAAATTACTACTGACTCCACTTTTGAAAGCTGCTGCTATTTTTAATGTTAGAATATCATAAATGTGTTTTACTATTTAGCTAAATATTTAAGAAAATGTAAAAGAAAAGGTAGGTATAATTCATACAAATCCCTCTTTTGAGACTTAGAATTCTTGAGGAAACCTGACCACTGCATTCTGCCAAATCACATTAATACAATATTTATTAAAGTATGGTTAAAAAACAATGAAATTGGAAAAGAGGAAAGGACTGCTGAATCAGAAACTACATGTACACACTGAAAGTTTAGGGGTATCTGAAATTTCCCCAACCTTCACATTACATGCTGAATATTAGTCAGTTAAGCTCTATAATTTATGGTTTCCATCTTTAAATTTGGGCAAAGATGCTTGCTTCTTAAAGAACCATTAAAATTTGAAAAAATAAATATGAAATATAAATATTAATAAACAAAATTAGATATTTGCCTTTTGTGGGCCATTTCCAGAGGATGGAGTAACTTCATGCACTGAACGTTCATTTGGCAAAACTTCAGCTCCTGGATCAACTTCATTACAGTGGTAGTTAACAGCTGTATAAGCCTACATTTAAAATAATAAAAGTGTAAATAGATATTCAGATACTTTTAAAGGCCATCTATTTTTCAAAATGGTGAGCTGACACTGAAAATTTTAATGTAGGTTATGTTGAAATTCATTACATTATTTCAGAAACTTTGTTTTAAACTCAATAGTTGAAATGCAATAAGGCAGCCTTTTATTTTAAATGTCTTCTAAGCTTCAACCAAATCAGAATTAGAAGGACTCCAAGAAAAAGAAACTCTAATAAGTAGTAAGAGAGTACCTGGATATTTGAACTCTTATACCCTTCAAATATGCAATCCTGCTGACAGACGAAGGTAGTAAAAGCTTGGGTGTTTCAGAGGTAACACTCTCTTTTTATTCCTTTTCTTATTTAACAGTATTAACATCAAAACATTTGTTTCTCTTCAACAGACTTTTATGGGTAGCAAAGTCAAAGGCAGATTCAATGCCAATTCTAACTCTATATTAATACTACCTTTCTTGGATTACATATTATATTATATGCAGAACAGCCGGTGCTTAAGCATACATAAATTTGAGAAACAAAAAGCACCATCTCTCCCACAGAGTTTATAATCGAATTAATAAAAAATTAACAGAACATAATATATAATATAAAGAAAATTGAAGACTATTTCCAGGTATATATTACATGGCAAAAGATCAAGAAATATATAATAGTTAAATGAGAAAATACTTTGAAATAAAGAATAGGAAGTAAATGTTTGGCTAATTCCCTTTACCGGAGGTATAAAGTAACTCCGTTGTTCTCCAGCAGGCCACTGTGGTGGCATCTTAAAAAGAAAAAAAGGAAACGGATTATTCAAATATTCCTACATATTTTCACAAACATATGAGCAAGACAATATTGAAATATTTATCATGCTAGCTCCTTTTATTATAATAAAAGAAACGGAAGAAATACTTTACGTTTCTAATACTTGGAAGTTCTTGTTACTTCCACATATAAACCTCACCTTTTTCTCAATTTTCTGGAGTTGGCATTCAAGAAAACTCAAAAAATAGTAATTATTTGAATTTATTACCATAGATATGGTCATGGGTCATACAGTCATATCTATGAAAAGAAACTCATAGAACTACTACCTTATAGTAGCCTGCTAAAATAAACATTGTCAAATATAATTAGAATTCTGTGCTCTAAGAATTGAGTAATAATTTTATTTCAACCTATCCCCCACTACAAAAATTTATAAAAGTCAGCTTGGATGTTTCAGCTATTTGACAGCAAAGATGGAAGAATACATGTTGAAACATAGAAGGGGACACCAAATCTTACAAAACAGTTCTATAGAAAAGTTCTTGCCTTTTAAAGTACATTCCTGTTAAAATTTTACTTCATTATTTTAAAATAACATATAGGCCTTAATTCTAGACTAATTCCAAATTTTTTCTTAAATTTTAGGCACTCTTCACTATTCTAAATGATAAACTATTTGGGAAATTTATATAAATTAATTAAAGGTCTCAATAATATTCCATAATAAATCACTTTGTTTCCTGTTAAATTACCTGATAATTATAAACAGGCAGCTGATACCCAGTGATGACCTGAACTGGTGAACTTGGATAAGGAGGATATGCCTGAAAATAAAGTTTACAGAAAGAATGGGTTTAATGAGGTAAATTATTTTTTTTAATCAGAAAGAAGGAAGATTAATTCCCAACATAAAAAAATGAAAATTTAAAAAATCTTATTTTTCTGTATACAACAATGTAAGATTCTAAATGAATGACTAACTTTATGAAGAAAAAAGTATTCTCTGTCAAACATTAGCCATTTGGGTGGAGAAGAGGAAGGGATAAATGATGAGGGAAGTGACTTTGCCAGCCTAAGTTTACCTTATTTGTATACTTATCTCCACGAAGAAGTTCTTTCTTATACGGGTGATAAGGCTCTATTAAGATAGATTTCCCCGTAAGTTAAATTAATACATCTACTATTTCTTTGTAAAAATACTTTTAGACATTATGGAGTAATGTGTAGTCCTCCTACAGACTTTATGGCTTTTTCTGTATTTCATTTCTAAAAATTAAGGTCAGTATATAATCCCAAACTGGGGGACAGTACAACTTAACATGTTTCAATAAATACTTATTGGTTGAAAACATGTAAGCGGTAACATACATGAATACACCAAATTAAGTAACAGCTCACAGTAAATGTTAGAAACAAATACGGCTTTTTTTCTAGCCATGTTTAGAGCAAGAAAAATAAGAAAAGATACACTCTACATTTCAGGTAAATGGAAAATGTAAACAAATGAGAGACACTGCAAAACTATTTCACTACTATTTTGTTTCCTTTTCAGCAAAGAAAATGTCTTTTGAACTGAAGAAAATAAAATAAAATAAAGAAAATAAATGTTCCTTATCATCATCAGGAGATAGTAAGTATGTCATATCCTACTTTAAATATTAAAGTAACCAAGATAAAACAAATTATATAGCAGAAACTCACAGAGTTTATAGATATAGTAAAATACATCAGAAATCTATCTATTTCAGAACCAGAATATATTCAGAAGTCAGCAATCTATCTACATGAGGAGGGATCTAGAAATCGTTACAAATAAAGAATAGCTAAACATAATGCTAATCTTAGAGAAAAATAAACCAGGCAGACACATGAGGAAAGCTGCTTTCAAACACTTTAGGAGTTATTATACAGGGAAAAAAAGGAAGAGATTTATTTGTTCTATGTGGCTACAGAGGTCAGTTCTAACATAAAGGCATAGAAACAAATTTTTAGCTTGTAAAAGAAGAACACTAAGAATGAGAGATTTCTAACAAAAGTAACAGATTTCCCATTACTCAAAGTATTCAAACAGGAACTGTATTAACACTTATCATGGAAATTGTGAATATAATTTCCTAGAGGGCACATGACTGTAATGGAGAGAACAGGGATGTAGGCAATTCTTACCTGAACGTACTGAGTTATAGGATTCATCATGGTCGGAGGCTGCATATAAGTTTCAGTGTTTGGATTACTCCAGACACTCTGAAACTGTGGTGGAGGAGGAGGATTAAAAACCAAAGGACGTGGCTGCACACGATAAGCACCTTTTTAAAAAATAAGAAGAAAACAAAGCCCATTTTTAGTTCTTTGAACGTTCTTTGAACGTTAACAAGAACACTTTCTTTTTTCACTCACATAAATTTTGTTTCCTGATTGCAGGGCCCAGTTTCAGCTTTTTACCATGGAAATTTATCTGTGACTGAAAATAAAACAGTAACAAAACTAGAATTAATTTTCAAGTCTTTACTTCCAAGACTTGAATATCAACACCCCAAGTCCTCTAAAGTTTCTACTTTATCAGAAATACCAGTGATAAGTACATACCAAACCAAAATTTGTCACCATGAAGATAAGATACTTTAATCAAAGTATGAAGAGGCATCAAGTGAAATTTAATCAAAAACCTTCCATTACTGGGTCTCCAACCCTTCATGTCTCTAGTTCATGAAGGTAGGTGCCCAGTAAAAAATAAACAGGTTCTGACAAGTTATGTAAGATTACTCTTAAGTTGGGATTCCAAATGGGAAGTATATCTTTCTCCAAATATTACACAGGACTGAGTATATTACTTGACACTAAACATTACATTAATAGAGATTTTTTTCCATAAGATTACTTACTTCTACTATCTTCTGCACATCCACGTCATTATAAAATGAAACAAATCCATAGCTAGAAAAGCAGATAAATGAAGTAAAAATCATCACCATATAGTATATGCTTTAGAACTCCTAGTATTCTATGAAATAATACATGGAGTACAATTTAAGATACTGTAAAGAAAACAATTCTTTGACAAAACTGATTAATTCACTTGTGTGAAATAAAAACTGCAAAAATATAAAAACAAACATTAGGAAAATTGTTAAATAAAAGATCTGGCGACAAACTTTTATCCTCTACATGTAAGAAATTAACAAAGCAACAAATTTCATTTATATAAGCATCAGATTTCAAGTCTTCCTCTCTGATACTCTACAGATGCCAGAGTTCAGATAATTTATAAATTTTTAATAATTTATAATAAACATATTTTACTTACCCTTTGGACACACCAGTTCGGTCGGTGATTATCTTCACTTCTTTTACCGAACCATATCTAGCAAAGAAACTTCTAATTTCGGTTTCATCCATCTATGGAAAAGAATTGAACTTCAACAGTAAAAAATCAACATTCAGAATTTTCAAATCTACTATAAAGGAGGTTTCACGATGTGGAAGTTTTCCCCCCCAAGTACCCCCGTAGCTCTTTGTCAAAAATATATTTAGCACCTATGGGTTAAACATAAAACCAATTCCAAACTTGCATGAAGTGCAAAAAATCTTAGGCTTGTAACAGGGCCCAAATCTCATTATTCACAACGTATTTCAAGGTATAAATGAGATACGATACAATACCCTAACATCAATTCCACCAATGAAAATGGTGTTTGGCATGATTCTGCCTTCTGGTAAAACATAGCCTTGGCTGGTTGTAGATGACGAGGACTGGGTGGTAGCCTCTCTGGAGATGGTTGAGTTTGGAGTCTCAGCATTTGCAGCAGACTGTAATATGGAAAACAGACACCATAACTAGATATACTGGCAAAAACTATATACGATGTGAAATGTGATTTTGTACTTAAAGTATAGATATTTTATATAAATTACTTTCATTGTAAATTAGTTACCAATATAGCTTAGTTCAGGCTCGGGATTGAAAGTAATCAGAGTACACCAGCATGAAATTTTAACAAAAGGATACACACACACACACACACACACACACACACACACACACACACACATTACTTTCTTAAATCCACTGCTGCTCATTACCATATCAATGCTTTGGAAGAATATGGATTTTATATTTTGTGAAAATACCATGTGAACTGGTAAAAAAAAAATTAGAAAGTTCAGATTTGGAAAAACTAAGGTTATTAAAATCATCTTGTTCCATATTGATAAACAACTTTCACTTTACTGAATACATGAATAAAAAGCAGGGTAAATCTTTTAAAAAAATCAATGTAAACCAAAAAAGCTGTGTCAAAAAGAAAACAAGCATCAAAGTTTTAAACCAATTTGTCTTGCTTCGCCTTTCTATTCACCAAAATTAACATAAATTGTATAATTTTAACACTCCCTGTGTTAGTATGCCTGCTTTACTTTGGAAATGGATCATAAAAACATTATTTGCTCACATATCACTGCTTCTGCTAAAAAAGGGGTTATAATCCTCTTCCCTAATGCTAGGGTGTTCAAAGTATTTTTTGAAATAACATTTTTCTTGAATAACACCAAATCAGTCCCACTGATAATTCTAATTTTCACAGTGGGCTGACAGACATAAATGATACCATCTTTATTTTCAGATAAAGAAACCCACACATATAACTCATTATTTTTCTGGATTCGGATCAGAACTCTGTCTTTAGTATTCTTGTAGTAGACTCTAAGGTTAAGGTAAAATTATTTCCAAAGTTAAATTTACACATGATATATATACTGAAGAGACAGTATAGCATAGTGAAACAGTACAGCATAGTGAAATTGATTTAGTCAGGAGATCTAGGTTCATGTCCCTTACCAGGTTATAAGCCACTTACTTGCCAGCTTTGTATCTCTGGGAAAATTGCTTTGGAAATGAAATGAGATAACATCTGTAATTCACTGTATAAAGTGGTATGCCAATATAAGTTAGTGTCCTGTTATTTGAATTCATTTTCAGTAAATTTTTTAGAAAGTGTCTTTCCTGGTTTTATCATTTTAGCCGATTCTGAAGACACTTTATTAATTAACAACTAATTGGAACTTCAGGAAGCTACTTTATGACACATCACTCATTTGAAATTCATTTGTGAAATGCCTATTGATTATAAGAAGTAAATACAAAGGGCTGTAAGAGAGCCAGAAAGCTATTACACACGTACACCTGCTTATGAAAGAAACCAGAACACTAGGCAAATAAAACTGAAAATGAATTGAAATCAGTAATTTCCTAGAAAATTAATAAATATCAAAATTGACATTTTTACTTAATCTTTTTTTTACTACTTTACATTTTCCTCCTGTTTTTGTAGACATATTGGAATTGTTATTAATGTTCAGTTTTGGATAAATTTACCAAAGGGGGAAAAAAAAAAAGAAACCAGAAACAAGGGCAAAAGAAACCAACTGTCCTTTTTAAAAAGGTAAGCATAATTTCATGGAAATTTGTAACAATGAGAAAGTAGATAGAGTTCTTGCTTTGTTAATTAGATGCCAGAAGTTACTGATAAATTTAAGATTCTACAAATTGTTGTACTAATCAGAGATGAAATCTAAATTGTCAAATCCCCAATGCTGAGTTTTTTGCTTTTTTTTATTCATTTGTGCTTGTAGTTGCTATTTTGGGTTTCTATTCGAATACTTCCAAATTCTTTAACTATGGTATAGTGGTTATTTCATGACATGAAGTGGAAGAGAATAAAAAATATTTCTAAAGTTTTTTCTTTTTTAAATGTCTTATCATTTTAGTTTTTTCTATCTGGTAAAATATTACATAAGCTACGTATCTTGAACTACCGAAAACTTGAATAGGTTTCCCCTCCCTATAGACAATTTACCATTCCATTCTCAATTAGCTCATTTAAAAATCCAAAACAAAATAAAACAGTGGTTCTGAAATTCTTACAGACTTTATTTTCTCCTTTTCAATTCACTCTTCATTTGCAGATAAACTTTGGATATGTTAATTTTATAAATAAACTATTTATAGTATTGTCTGTCTCTATGCCATAATGTATGGATGAATTTTCATTTAGACGTTTAACATCTGGCCAGAAAACTGTGCCAGTTTAGAAGGGGTTATGATGATGCATTGATTCTCAAGCAGGGAAGATTTTGAGCCCCAGAGGCATTGGATAACGCTTAGAGACATTTTTGGTTGTCATAACTGAGGTGTACTTCTAGCATCTGGTGGGTATAAGGCCAGGGATACTACTAAACATCCTACAATGCAAAAGATAGCCAAAGAATTATTTAACCCCAAATTTGAATAGGGATGTTGTTGAGAAACCTGTGACAGTGCCACCAGCACTGAAGAGAAAAATTGCTGTTTGGGAAGAACTTTAATTGTTTAGTAAAGTAAGTCTTTTCAGGACCTCAGTTTCCTTGTTTGAAAAATGAATGGTTGGAAAAGATCTCTGATGTCTGCTCTAATTCCCGGGAATATTCTATTTACAAAAGTAAAATGGATACTTGAGACAACAGCAATTTTGTAAGGAGGAAAAAAGACATCAGGTATTATAGGAAGTCTGGTGTTGGCTTAGATTCTACAAATTAGCTGCCTACTTAATTGGGATAGTAAATATAAAATCCACCAAATCTAGTGTAACAATGTCTTAAATTAAGGCAGACACCATCATACCCTAGCCCTTAGCCAGCAGGTGGCACTCAAAGCTAACAAAGTAAGCAAAGTACTTCACTTTAAGATTGATTAACAGGGATTGTTAAACTACTGTGTCTGTGTCTATACATAATTGTAACTGACAGATAAAACATCCACAATCAACAACAACCTTTGGTTACTTTAAACTATGACCGAAAATACAAATTAATGCTTAGGATAAGTGTAAGTTTGACTTTAAAGAAAGTATAATCTTAACCATCAATAGCATATTAAAAGTAAATTGCATTATATGTAAGAAGCAATTGTTTTTCTTATTTTTACCTTCAAATGAGTTTTGAAATGAGAAATGTTGGAATAGTAAATAGGGGTGAGCTTAGAGACCATCATATACACAACTCTCATCACTGCTATCTGTAATAATATATTCCCTGTTATAGCTGGATAACCAAGTGACCAACACAACTAAACGCTGAAAAAAATGTATCGTTATAAAGCTTCTGGGATGTCAACACCTTTGACAACATTATTTGATTCAATTACTGTGTCTACACGTAAGCAAACTTAGATCTATGTAAATTAACCAGGAAAAAGCCTCTAAGGTGTAGTCATGAAAGTTATATCTACTGCAATAGAGAGGAGTTAATAAAGAAAAAAGCTAAAATTAAGAAAATAGGAAATAAAAATCAGAATAAAAACTTCAACCAAATCCAAGAGCAGATTCTTAAAGGGGGTGGGGGTGAAATCCAAGCAATAAACAAATGATCCTGGCAAAGCTAAGCAAGAAAGCAAAAGCATACATTAGACATGGAAATCTATTATGACTAGATTACAGAAGAATGCCACATATAAACTCTAAGGGAATAAATGTGGAAATCTTGATGAAATGGCTTTCTATAGAAATATAAATTTTTACAAAACAATCTTAAGAAGAAAAAGGACACTCAATAATGCCAGGTTCCGTTTTGCCATAAGTTTCTTCAACCTGTAAAGAAACAAGTGTGTGTGTGAGAGAGAGATAGAAAAACAGAGAGGGGGTTGGGGGGGGGGAGAGGCACGTGCACACACTGGTAGAAGATGAAGAAGAGGAGAAAGATAAATTCAAACACTTAAGAAATTTCTCGGAGAAAAAAGAGTATTTCCCAATGCATTTTAAAAAGCTAACTTATCTAAATAACAAAGCCTCAAGATGGTCCAACCCTGACCTAACAGAGATGCAAAATTACAGCAGTATATAAAGAACATACCATAATTAAGTACAGTTTATACTGGAAGTGCAAGGATGGTTCTTTCATAGAATATCTGTTACTTTAATTCATTATTGAAAAAGCATTTTATAAAATATGACATTCATTTTTTAATTTTTAGAAAACGCAAATGAAACAGAAATAGAAGAATCTTATTTTCTGTCAATCTGATTCCAAGCTATCATCAAGCTTAAAGTGAAGTACTACAGTCACTTCCATCAAAATCAGAAATAAGATAAGGGTACCTCCTTATCACCGCTATAATTTTTTTCCACTGTATATGACAAACTCTAATGTTAACACAGAGTTTCTACAAATCAATAAGAAAAAGAAAAATGTACAAGTAGGAAGGTGGACTAAGAATTTATGAAAAAGAAACTTAAAAAGCTACTGACCAGTGATCAACTTCACTAGTGATTAAAAAAAAAAATTACATCTCTCCTTGGAAAGGGTGTGGAGAAGAGATCACTCCACACACCATCAGTGGGAAAATACTGGTACATGTTTTGCCAAGAGTAGCTTGGAAAGACGTGTCATTATCTGAAATTGTTATAAAAGGGGCAAAGCTCTTTCACTCAGCAATTCCACTGCTGGCAATTTATCTCAAGGAATGAATAATAGCACAAGTATCCCAAAATATCAATACTTGCAAAGGATATGCATTATCACATTGTTTTAATATTGAAAAGTTACTCATCATAAGGGAATTTGATAAAGTAATGGTACAATTTTTAACATGAAATATTAAAGTTATCTTTGGAATAATGCCCACTACATTAATTGAAAGGTGCAGGCTGTAAAACAGTATTTTACAGCATAGTACAATTTTTGTAAAATAAAATTTACTTATCTATATGCAATACATGCATAAAAATAACCTAGAAGGGCACACACATATCACTATTTAACAGTGGTAACAGGTGTTGGGATTAAGATGGATCTCTATTTTCCTACAGTAACTATTTTCAAAAGAATAACTTTTATAATCAGGAAAAAAAAATCAAAGACATTAGTATTTCCTCCCTTTATCTCTAAAAATGGAGGAAAGAAATTATTGTAAATAATTATTTGTACTAAGTCATGGTGATTATTAAATAATTATTAGCACGGAGACACGTTACACAATTATTACACAAAAGTTATTTACACAAAATATATTTTTAATACTTATATAATGTAAAAATACATAAATTATGTACAAACCTCCTCCCTTTATCTCTAAAAATGGAGAGCCTAAGAATTATGGTACTATAAATACACGCAGCATAAAATACACACGTTTGTGATTTAAAGGGTGGTCAACGTGTTCAGAGCTGTATCCTGTGGTAGTAACTCTATGCATTTACCTAAACTCACATAAACGTACACCAAAAGCAGTATCTACAAAACGTATATTTTGTCAAAAGTTCCCGGTTTATCGAGAGGGGGAAAAAGTGTTCCCTTAGTTAAAAAATTCGAAAATTCTCAATGGCAACTACAAATCCAACCTCGCGCCGCAATGATGGCGGCAAACGAGTTTTAAGTGCCTGGTGCCGCCCCACGACGGAGCCACCTGCAGGTCACCTGACCGGCGGCTGGGAGGCGAGAGCAGCCGCCTCCGCTCGCGGGCCGCACATTCAGGACCCCTTTGTCCCCCGCTCGTCCCGCCCCACACCCCACAGGCACCTGCCACCCAAGAGACCCCCCAAACCCGCAGACCCCACCCCTCACAGGGACCGGACAGAACCGCTTCCTCAGGAAGCGCCGGCCTCCAAGTCCCGAAAGCAAGTTCCTCAGCAGGCCCGCGCCAGGCGGCGATCGGGCGCCACAGGCGGGCCAACGCCATCTCGCGGAGGCCGCAGTGGTGAATGTCCACCGCGGAAGCGCGGGATGGCGGGGTGGGGGCGGGGTACCCCGCACCCCAAACCTCGTCCGAATCCAACTTCGCGCCGCAATGATGGCGCCAGGCGAGTTTTAAGTGCCTGATGCCGCCCCATGAGGGAGCCACCTGCAGGTCACCTGACCGGCGGCTGGGAGAAGGGAGCAGCCCCCTCGGCTGGCGGGCCGCGCGTTCAGGACGCCCTCGTCCCCCCCACACCCCACAGGCACCTGACACCCAAGAGACCCCCCAAATCCGCAGACCCCCAGACCCCACCCCTCACAGGGGCCGGAGAGAGCCACTTCCTCAGGAAGCGCCGGCCTCCAAGTCCCAAAAACAAGTTCCTCAGCAGGCCCGCGCCAGGCGGCGTTCGGGAGCTGCAGGCGGGCCCGACGCCATCTCGGGGAGGCCGCTGTGGCGAATCTCCACCGCGGAAGCGCGGGATGGCGGGGTGGGGGCGGGGTACCCCGCACCCCAAACCTCGGCCAGGTGGAGAAGCCACCACACTACTCGGCACCAAGGCGGGAAGCGGCCGCCGCGCGAAGGCCGCGGACTTTGCACGCGGCTTGCCGGGCGTCGGGAGCACGGAGGGGTTCCCAGGGCCTGCCCCTCCCACAGCCCCCAGGTGTCCTGCCACCGCCTCGCCCACCACAGGCGCCTGTGTGCCCTGTAGGCCGCGCCGCTGCGAGGCCTCCTCTCCCCGAACCCTGCAGGCAGGCGCCCGAGAACGAGAAAGCCGAGAGACCCTGCTTTCCGCCCCCACCTCTCATGCTGCACCCCCAAAACCGAGTTTCACCCACCCTTGAAAATCTTGCCAGGCTTGCACTCCTCAGGCCTCCCCCTCAACTCACCATGATGGCGGCAGCCAGCAGTTCCTGCCTCTGGGGCTCGAGGAGGAGCAGGGGCTGTGCTTGTGGCACACTCCTGGGCTGTTGGTCTGCTCGAGCCGCTGCCCGGCTTCGAACAGGCAAAGGGACCAAAGGCCGAGGAGTGAGGAAAATCAAAAGCGGGCAACGAGGCTGAGGAGCCCTGAAGGGAGTGACGCGAGGCTGAAGGGCGCAAGCGGACTGCAGCGTGTTCCGTGGGGCTCCCGGAGGTGACTCCTGCGCTGGGTGCGGGGCTCGTGGTCGCTGCCTCAGCCAATGGGTGCCAGCGCCCCCGCCCCCTGCGGGGGGGTTTGAGGGGGACGTCGGCGTGGCTGGGGCTGCGCAGGGTGTGCGCGTGTGCCGGAGGCTTGCACCCAGGCAGGTGCCGCCCTCACACAGTCACACGGATCTACAGAAACCCGTGTCACCTCGAAAATGCCTTTGAAGCACCCCTGAACTAAGTATGCCTACCTAGATATATGGCGAAATAAAAAAAAATTATACTCTAATGTGTCTAGGCTTTAGTTTCAAAATGGCGTCTTGAACGCACAGGGTGAGCCCGATCACATTTAGCTTCATCACCGGCCCCAAAATCTATTGAAATGCCTACAGAAATAGAATATAAAAGCAAATCTTTGGAAAACAGGGAAGAGAGACATACACAGGCTAGAAACCGGGATGCCCTTCTGTCTAGTTTGGGGTAGATGTGTTGGATTGGAGGAAATGCCAGCTGCTGCCAGCGAGTTTGGCGTTCAGGACATTCTTTCTGTAAATGGTTATTGTCTACTATTACCAGATACCACAGATGCGGGAGTGAACAAAATAAGAGAACCTATCTTCCCTTAGCGAGTTTAAATTGTAATGGGCGAGTTTACCTTCTAGGCTTTATAGGAAGAAGCTAGGCCTGCCTAGAAAATTCTAGAACATTCTCAAGGTTAGAGAAATGGGGCCTAGAGCAAGGGATCTTGTGGGGCAGGTGGTAGAGCCAATCACACAACTTGGGGAATCACTCCAGCACCTTATTTATACCCACAGGGGTAACTGGCTATAACTTTTGTCCTCAAAGTTTTATACTTATGAAAAGCATTTAAATGTTACTTTCTAAGCTGGAAAAATGATAGACTTCTGTAACATGAAAACTTTTACCATTACTAACACCTAGCAATGCTGGAGAAAATAATAACTAACTGTATTTTCAATACACAGCTAAACTCATAAGAAATGAGGAGAAATTTCAAGGTGCTGAAAATGAAAATAAACTGACAACCAGAGCAGTGACTCATTGATCTGATTCTTCTCTGGCCCTGGGTACAGGGGCTGGGTTCTAGGGCCACCAATCATACTAGTTTGCCCAGGAGTTTTCTGGTTTTAGCACTGAAAATGGTTTGCTTGCTATGGTCACCATGAGTGTGGACAATGTGTTAATCTCTGTAACTTGAGGCCTGGCTGTATAGAGGCAGGAGGTGAGGGCTCAGGGTGGGAGCTGGAACTGAGTACCGACAAAAAGCCATTGTCCCTGAAAAGGCATCATCCTCAGGAAAAGGGTGGAGTAGGGAAAATGTAAAACATCCATGGACAAGCCTGTGAGGAAGCTTGTCCCATCTCTGGATAAAAAGAAAAAATGCATTTAACTGTTAAAAATTTGAAACCCTAGACCCGCATTTCATCAGTGTTTAGAGTTTACATTTATGGCACTTATGAGTTACTGGAATCTCAAAGCCAAAAAATTGATCCTCCTACCTTCATTACCTCCTTCCTCCTAAAAAGATCCAGACATGATGCATCTAGCATGCCTGGCAGAAACAAACAGAACCAACTTGGAGGGATGCTTCCCCAACCTAGGCTCAAAGGGATTCTCTAAGAAAAGGACCCTTTAAAAATAAGCTTGCAATAAAAAAATTATGAAACACTATTTACCATGAAAGAGAATGGCATACAAAAAAGAAATTTAAAATATCAAAAACTTACAGAAGAAGCTTCTTTTGGATTGTGTGTATGTGTATTTTGTTTTTTCTCTCATTTGGAGTAATACGCTCTGTATATTTTTAAGTGATTATTTTACTATTTTAACATGTAAACTTAAAATATAAAGCTAATAAATATCTTTTCTCTCCTCTTGCATAATGCAAAGGCCGTAGGATGTTTTAATTCTGCACACCCCTTTCTCAATTTATGTTATTCACTATTTTAGTTGTATCTGGTTTTCCTCCTATAAATTAGATACCATGTTTTTAGATTCACCTGCATATATAACATTTTGCTTACCATTTCTCCGCATATGTTAGATCTTCCTTCTGGATTATTTTTCTTGTGCCTGTAATAAATTGTTTAGAATTTCCTTGAGTGAGAGTGTGATGTGGTAAACTCTCACCGTGACTGAGAATAGCATACAAGAAAGAAAGCTAAAATATCAAAAACTTTCAGAAGAAGCTTCTTTTGAATTGTGTGTATGTATATTTTTTCCGCCTGAAATATTTTATTTTGCCCTTGTTTCTTCACAATAATTCTGCTGGATTTATGATTCTAGGTTTTTTCACAGAATATTGAACATATTCTGTTATTTTCAGTTTCTGTTGCTACTGAGAATTCTGCTGCTTATTGCTGATTAAAATCTATTTTTCTTTGGTGTTCTGAAGTTTCATAATGATGTAAACTAGGTGTGGGGTTTAAAAAATTTCTCCTGCTTTAGAATTTTAGGGCTGTCTGGATTTGCATATTAGTTCTCAACAATTCTTTTTTATTTTATTTTATTTTATTTTATTTTATTCCAGGCGTTCTCAACAATTCTAAGCTATTTCACCCATTTTCTTGTCAAAGATTATCTGGTTAAGGAATTTATCCTATTCATATTTTATATTCCATTAGTGATTCTTACATTTTCCTTTAGATCATGAATTTTTCAAACTTTAGTGCTGTTTTCTTGAAAACGTATGAAATCTCTTAATAGAAAAAGAATTGTTAAGATCAAAATTGACTATAACCACTTCAATGTGTTAAGATTAGTAGCATGATCCATATCGATTCAGGAATAAATCTTTATCTTCCATAGACCAATAGAGGAGGGAGAAAAAAAGGTTGATATCTTTTACCACATCTGCCAGTTCTTCTGTGCTCCCAAAGCCCAGAACTTTGGATAGAAGGCTCACATTATTAGTATGGGCACTCTCCAACTTCATTCACTTGCAAACTGTTTTCATGATTTTTGTTGTATCTGCCCTGAATCTCTATTATTATTTACCTATTTTTTTTTAAATTGACTTGTGTTGTCCTAAACAATATTTGTGAAATCAGACTTATTGAATTAGTTACATATTTTAATAATACATATTAAAATAAATATAAAACTATTAAAATTTAAAACAATGACTATGCATCGCTTCAAATCACATTCTCCCAGGGCAACAAATAACATACTTTTGGGAAACACTGGATTAGCAGAACTCTTTAGATATGCAAAATAAGACCCAAGGGACTAAGAGGTAGAGTGTCAAATTGTTCTGCAGTAAGACACGAGAGTAATTGAATTTCAAAGAGGGGAAATAAAGCAAAGTAGGGAAATCTTAGAATGCGGGGAAAAGAAATAACCTTGCAAAGTGACAAGAAGTTGGAGCCGTCAGTGAAAGGTGCTTTCCTAGTACATTAGAATCATCGGGGAGTTTTAAAAAATTCATATGCCCATGCCGCATCCCAGACCAATTAAATAAGCTGAGTGTGAGACCCAGATGTCAGTATTTTTTGAAAAATGTTTCTCAAGTTACTCTAATATGCAGCCAAGTTTGAAAATCAGTGCTACAGAGCCTTGTTACTCAAAGTGTAATCTGCAGACCAGCAGTTTCACGTCACTTGGGTGCTGTAGAATCTCAGACCCCACTGTGGATCTACTGAATCAGAATCTGCATTTTAGCAAGGCCTCCAAACCGCTCACATGCATATCAAAGGTCAAGAAGCATTGCTATAGAGAACATTTGTCATAAACAACTTGTATCCTTGGATTTGAGAATCCCTCACCTTACAAGGAAGGAGCCCACTCTCCTGGCCTCTCTAGCAGCTAGAACCTAGGCACACGACTTACACAACACAAATGAGATGCACCCAGCCTAAATTTTGAATAGGTTTCTAATGATGCCATAAAGGAGAGACTGCAGAGAATATATTCTGGAGAAGGGTATCAACAGCAGCAGTAGCCACGGCATCAGTTGAAGCTGCAGTGTCCACTGCTGTCAGTTGTGCAAGCCATGACGTAACTCAGTGCCCAGCAGTGACAGCTGAGGCTTCTTCACTGGACCAGTTCTGCAGCATGATTTTGTGTGTCCTTCCTGGAGACATAGACTTCCAACCTAGCTCTTCAGTTCTTTTTGAGATTCTGTGAGCTAGTTACCCAATAAATTTTAATAAGTTCTTTTTCTGCTTAAATCAGCCAAAACTTCCGTGACTCTTGCTTGCAACAAAGAACCTTGACTAAAACAGGTGACAAGTGAGGTCAGCCAAACTGCTTTCAAGAAGATGGTTAATGGCTAAAAGATTTATGACTCTTCGCTCTGTGATTATGTAGTATAATGCCCCTCTATTGCTTCTAACCTTTAAGAAGGTTCTACTACATATACGAGGGCCTTATGCCAGTGATATTTTGTCAGGGGTGTCAAGGAAATGGCCTCTTTTCCCTCTTTGTTGCAACATGATGTAGAAACTGCATGCTGGGCAGCAAGATGATCCACAGATGAAATAATTCAGCATGAAAAGTAGCGTGGAGCCGAAAGTGACCTGGAAAAGCGTTATTCATACTCTTAGAATTCCCAGAGAGATAGGAAGAGGTATGTGCTATTCCTACCACATGTGAGCTGAGGTTTAAGCCAATTCCATTTAAATCTCAAGGTATGGTGCCTCATCTTCTACTGGGTCTGTATTCACATGGTCCAGCATAGCAACACACATCTCACACACACTTGTGCATACTTGGCAGAGATGTCTATCCACTGAGCAATGTTGCCTAAGCCCTGCTTGTTCACCTTTAACCCTAGTACCTGCATAATATTCATTCAGCACTTAATCTCCTAAGCAGGTTGCCTGAATTTTGGGGTTGATCTGAAGCGAACTGACCTAATCTTCACAATGAACTCATAAGACTTTCCGAAACATGTGACTCTGAAAAGTGATTGACTTGTTAAAAATAACAATAGACAATGACACCAGGTGCTGATACCGATATGGTACATACTATGTGCAAGGCATTATTCTAACCATTTTACTTCTATTAATTCATCTAAGTTTTATAATAATAATAGGTACTATATCATCTCCATTTTACACAGAAGGAAGCAGAGGTACACAGAGGTTATATAACTTGCCCAAGATCACACAATTGGTGAGTATCAGAGCTGCAATTTAAACACAGCCTGGCTTTAGAGTCGGAGTTCTCAACCACTATGCTATATTAGCAAACTACATGGAGGAAGAAAGGGCTAATATAGTGGGACAAAGTTATGTATTAAATCCACGAGAGTGACTAAATAAAGAGGGAGCTGTGAAGTCTTTTCTCATAAAAGGTTTTTAGTCATTTCTACATGAAAAGGTAGGGTCAGGATCAAGATTTTAGATGTTCCATCAAAATGAAGCAAAATCCCAAATCTAAACCAAAACTAACTGAATGTTTGTCTCCCCCCTACCAATTCATATACTGAAATCCTAGTCCTCAAGATGACAGTATTAGGAGGTGCAGCCTTTGGGAGATGATTAAGTCATGAAAGCAGAGCCTTCATGAGTGGGATTAGTGCCCTTATAAAAAAGGCCAGAGGAAGCTCAGTCACTGCTTCTACCAGGTGAAAACACAGCAAGAAGGCAGCAATCTGCAACCCAGAAAAGCGTCCTCACCAGAACCTGACCATGCTGATACCCTGATCCTAGACTTCCCAGCCTCCAGACTGTGAGAAGTAAATTTCTGTTGTTTAGAAGCCACCCGGTTTAAGGTATTTTTGTTACAGGAGCCTGAACAGATCAAGACAGAAAATTGATACTGGGAGTAGAGTGCTGCTGTAATAAATACCTAAAAATGTGGAATCCGCTTTGGGATTGGGTAACAGGCAGAGGCTGGAAGAGTTTTGAAGTGCATCCTAAAAAAAGCCTATACTGTGAATGCACTGGATTATAAAGGGTGATTCTGGTGAGCACTGGAAGCAGAGAAGGAGAGCTGTAGAGAAAGCCTCAGTCTTCTTAGAGGGTACCTAAGTGGTTGTGAACAGACTGTTGGCAGAAATATGGACAGTAAAGGCCATTCTGATGAGGTCTCAGACGGAAATGAGAACATGTTATTGGAAATAAGAACTGGAGGAAAGGCAATCCTTGTTATAAAGTGGCAACAAACTGGGATGAACCATGTGTCCTAATGTTTTATGGAATGTGTTTTTGTTATAGCAGTCTGAATGGACAAAGATATCAACCTACACCAGTGAATTGCTCCAACACAGTTGGCCTTTGAGGAGGCTATCTACTTAACAAAAATTAAATTTCCATATTTCCTTCTGAATTTTGCCTGTTAGTAAATCTCCCGGTACTTGTCCCAAGTATTGGGATCAAACCTAAAGTGTTTGACAACCTTATCTCTAGCATTGGTCAACACCATTGACTCCCTATTCACACACATACTCTTCCCACTTGCTTTGAAACTGCTTTTTCTGCATTAAGAGGCATCACTGAGCAAACCTTTGAAATCAGAGAAGCAGAAGCTATTGAACATTTGTGGAAGGAGTGGGGAAAAAAAGCTGGTAGAACTCACTCTTCTTCCTTTCCTCGTCCCTAGTTACTCTCATCTCCATTTCCATAGTTTTAGTCTGTGTTTAAATTTTTTTCTTTTCCTTATCCTTTTTTGAAAAAACAGGTAATACATGAATATGTAAAAATTAAAAGCATTAAAGTAAGACTTAAATTGTCTTTGACCACCAACTCTGCATCCCAGATGCCTCCCCAGAGGTAACTGCTGTTGGTAGTTTGGTGTGAATCCTTTCAGATCTTTTTCTAAGCATTTGCTTTTAGGCACTTATATAAAATATTTGGTATTTGTACTTACAGAAAGAACTTATACTAATAGAAAATATGTAGTAATTTTATTATATTTGCAGAAAATATATTCTTATGCTGTATATTTGTCCTTAAAAGCTATATAAAGAGAATATATACTATTTTTGTTAACAAAATGGTGTCATAACATATGCAACTTGATTTTTTTTCCTTTAACAATATGACTCAGAAATTTATTTTTTTCTTTGTTTTTTTCTCTTTTTGTAAAGACAGGGTCTTGCTATGTTGCCCAGGCTGGCCTACAACTCCTGGGCTCAAGCAATTCTCCTACCTCAGCTTCCTGAGCAGCTGGGACCACAGGTGTGCACCACACACCCAGCTACTCAGAAATTTTTCATGACTGTATATAGACCTACCTAATTCCTTTTAACTGAGGCATACTTTTACATAAAAGTTATTAATGGATATGCCATAGTTATTAGCCATTCCCTGGTCAAAGGACATTTAGGTTGTTTCTACTTTTTCATTGTTACAGATAATATCTGATGAAACTGTCTCATTGAGCTACCTGAGTAGTTTTCTGGGGTGAACATTAAGAAGTATAACTGTTGGATCATGGATATGCACATTTCAGATATGAATAGATATTAATACCATGAAACTACCCTTTAAAGTGTTGTATCAGTAGATACTAATTTACACTTCACCATCTATTAGTGAGAGTCTTCATTTGTTTATCTGCTTGCCAAAATTGGTATTACCACTCTTTAATTTGCCAACCTATAGGCAAGAAATGGCATCTCATTTTCATTTTACTTTGCATTTCCCTGATTGTGGAGTTGAGTCCTCTTTTTTTTTTTTTTTTCTTTACTGTTTGTTAATTGTTCAAGTTCTTCTTCTGCAAATGCCCTGTTCATAGCCTTTGGCCATTTTTCTTCTGGGTTGCTTGTCTTTTTTGTATTGCTTTGTGGGAGTCTGGCCTTCTCTTTTATTTTCCTCCTCAGCCCCTCAGGCAAAAGTGCAGTGGTATTGGTGCCTCTTTGAAGTTCTAGTCCAGTATAATGAACTAGAGTTATATTCATTTCCAAGAATTTCTTTCCCTAAACTGAAGAGAAAGAGATTTAAGCCACAAACAAGGAGGAAAGGAAACGTCTGGTGTAAATGTCAATCATTGAACCTTTCATTGCCTTTGACCATCTTTCCTGGACATCTTCCTAAAAACCAGATGAGAGCTGTTGCTCAAGTCAGTCAGCCCTCCATTTTCAAACAACATTTTTTAGAAACTCAGAGAATTGCCAGAGAGAGGGAGAACTGTTAGGTGTGATTTCTAAAGAGCTATTCTATATATTGCATTTGTTAGGCAATGTGATAATCTCAAAGCAATTTGCTGAGGGCATGAGTGTGTTGAGGTCCAGCAACTTTTGAAATTCTGTTCTTGCCCCTGATCCCCTCAATTTAGAGTAAGAATATCTGTAAAGAGGTGAAACATCAGGTGAATAAATACAACATTCACAGGATCAGCATTTAGAGAGTTAACAGGAAGGGCTCTGACAACACCTTGATTAACACAAAGATAAATTAATATCTGATTACTATAAAAAAGAGAAGCTATTTTTTTCCCTGTGAAGGATTTTTCCTGTGTCTTATATGGAATTGACTGAACAAAATCTGACTGTAATTTCAAAACCGTTTTGGCAGAAGCTATGTTTTATGTAGGTGCAGCTAGCATTTCAGCTAGCATGGACAGGAAAGAGGAGGTAAGAGGACAGAAGAATAGAACACAAGTCAAAGGAAAATCACGGAGTAAAGAAAAAACAGACACGAAGAGAATAAACTCGAGAAAACAAAAAGATAGTTGAGGGTAACATTCTTTGTCATTTCCCACATCTGGTCAGTCAACAAGTTCTATTTGTTTTCCTTTAAATTGATTCTATAACCCATCTTCCTTTCCATTCCACCACTTTCTCTTAGACAACAGGACATATTTTTGGTTAAAAAAAATCAGGCCACGTTCTTTTCGTTTTGTGGCTGGATAATTCCAATAGCTGTCCATGCCACCTTAAATCTCCATCGAGCACTACTGTCAATACGTTGCTCTTCTGCTCTGCTCACAAGCCTTCCACTGTTCCCTGGTACCAACTTTACTATATTAAATGTAAGCTTTTCAGCCTGGCTCTTAGAACCCTTCAGTACATGACCCCACCAGCCTAGCCCTCATCAGACTGTCTCACCAACATTCCCTTCTCATACGGCCCTCTGTGTTCCTTCCATTTAGATGCCCTTCCAGGCTTGCTTTTCCTCTCTGAATTCTACCTATTCTTGAAAGTCTAATCAAGTTTCCCCTTTCCTGTGAAATTTTCTCTGCCTTTTCCACCTTTATCTTCCCCTTTCATAGCCATTTCAGTGCCCACAGTATGTAACATGCCATTTTGGATGGCAGTATCTGTGAAAGTGAGGAGGGAGTATAGCAAGTTTTTGGATTTGCATTGGGTTAGCATTATCTCTGGCTCTGCACTTAATGACATTGGGCAACGTACCTACCCTCTCTGAAGCTCCATGTTCTCATCCATAAAAAGGAGATAATATTGCTTTACCTTAGAGGATCAGGAAAAGGATAGGCTAGATAGGGTATATGGCACTTAAGACCATGCCTGGCACATGAAAAACTACACCAGAAATGTCAGTAGTTTCCTTCCTGCCCTCATACCTCCTTCTGAAAGAACCTAGTCCTGCCACAGCCCCAGAAAAAATGCCTACCATTTTAGATCCTTTTTGGATCTAGGTCAAAGAATGCATGACTAAAAGTGATTAAACTATACACATTTTAGAAACAAAACTAAATTAACATGAAGTCTGGATGTAAGCAGTTCTGGTGCTGGTGTCGAGGCTCAATGATACAGGCTCTGAATTGGCATCTCTGGAAATCGACCCTGATTAAGCCACAGACTCACTTATCTGGTCTCTACTAATAATCACTAAAATAATAAAATAATAGCTATTATAATATTCATTGTCCTTTTTTTGTCCCCCTCAGAGATAGAGTCTTGCTCTGTAACCCAGGCTGAGTGAGTGCAGTGGCACAATCATAGCTTACTGCAGCCTCAAACTCTTGGGCTCAAGTGATCCTTTCACCACAGCCTGGGTAGCTGGGACTACAGGTGGCTAACTTAAAAAACTTAATGCCCAGCTAACTTAAATTTTTTTTTTTTTTTTTTTTTTGTAGAGACAGGGCATCACTATGTTACCCAGGCTGGTCTTAACTCCTGACCTCAAGTAGTCCTCCTGCCTCAGCAACCCAAAGTGCTGGGAGTACAGGTGTGAACCACTGCACCTGGCCCTATTTTGGTTTTTAATGATTTCCTACATGTTTGTCTCATCTTACATATAACCTATAACTTCTTTAAGGCAGAAATCAATCATATGCATTATTCCCCATATTTCTTAAAGCAATATTAACTATAAAGTATGATGAGATCCCTTGATATTTGTTGGTTGGTTGTTTGGTTGGTTGCTGCCTTTTTTAGGTAATATTTTAAGCTATTTTAGAAGCAGACAAAACGAGAAACATGGTGATGTATTGTCTACCAGATTACCAAAATGTAATTCCATATTGCTGGTTTGGTAGATTTAAAGTCTTTTAAAATATAGCAAATTGACAAAAGCATAAAGAGATATACTATAATATAAAAATGGTGGTTGTGTTATCTCTTAGAGTTAGGACTTATGGATCCCATCTATGGGTCTATCTTCATCATATTAATCTAAACCTTTCAAATTTTCCACATAGGACATGAATTAATTTCAGAATCTATAAAAAAAATAAGTTGACAATTTTAAAACAGGCAATCAGAAAAAAATCACATTTAGCCATTTAGTACAAGTTTCTTAATTTCCTTCTTTTGTTTACTGGTGTGCTACAAATAAACTTTAACATTAGACACACCAACTTTGGCCTTAATTGAATAATGTAAAAATTAGATTTTGATTTCCTCTTACCTTAGAATATTAGTAATCTTATAGGAAAGTTTAATGCAATTTTAAGCACACATGATAGCAAATTATAAGTCTTCTCTTAAAGAACTTTAAAAATTATTATTTAATTTAAAACTTGATTTAAAAATGAACAAAAGACTGCTTGGCTATGTTTTAAGTCTAAAATCATTTGAGTTTTCTTGACATTTCTGCTTATTGTTTAAAAGGATTGCTACTCTGTTAATAGACCACTCAAATGTTTAATAGGCATTTGTGCAAAGTCTGAAAAGTAAAAACAAAATTCCCCAGAATCTGGTATCACCAAAGCTTTTGTTTTAAGCCACAAATTAAACAAATCTGTTTTTTTCTAACACTGAACATTTTATATCAAACAGCCCCAATTTAAGTAAATATCCATCTCTTTAAAAAACAAAATTAATATTAGAAATATTTTCATTTGTCAAAAGAGTTATATTGAACAGGTTCCAGATGTTGCAACTGGACCACAGATGTATCCAAAATAACAAAAAGGGGAATACATTTTTTATTTTGATTCCAAGCAGAAACAATCACCGCTTATAAATTCACATTAGGGCCACAAAAAAATTATACTCTTGTATCCAATAAGTAAACACTATTGTTTTAGCAAAGTGCTGCAAGACATGATGTTATATAAGTACCACACTTTCCTATCACAGGTTGGGTAGCAGATACACAGATTTCTCATCTTTAAAAAAGCCACTGCTATTCATATTATAAGGGTTGCCAAGGCCAAATATTCACTAATACTTCAGATGTGGGAGCAAAAGACAACTTCCTTATATATTTTACTTTCATCAATAGCCCCCCTGGAGTCTTAGGAAGAGTGTGGGAATGGGAGGAAGGCAAGCTCTAATCTGGCCTGTCTGTAATATTTCAGCCTCTGCTGGTGTCACCCCTTTGGGGTAAATTCAGTCCCTGCATTTCAGGATCAGATTAAAGCTTCTTTCTCTGATTCTCTCAAAAATGGCAGCCAGCAGATGGGCATTTTATAAGGCCTTGTGGCAGTGGAGGAAGAAGGGCCTCTATTCCATGCCAGGCCCTCACTGGTTGTGGCTGCAGAGTAGCCAGCTGAACCTGCTCTCCATTCTGGTGGCCCCTGGGAGCCTAGCCTGGCTTGGTCCTTGTGTGAGCAACTCCCCAGTTACATGGCCCCACATGCGCTCTCACCAGGCTACAGAACTATAGGTTGCATAGTGGCAGCCACATGTCCAGCCAGAATGGGGTATAGAAGAAGGTGCAGAATTTCACTACAGAAGAAAGGAGCTGGGCAAGGTGATTCACACCTATAATCCCAGCACATTGGGAGGCCAAGGCAGAAGGATCACTTGAGCCCAGGAGTTTGAGATCAGCCTGAGTAATACAGGGAGACCCAGTCTCTACAAAAAATAATAAAATTAGCCAGATATGGTGGCGTGTGCATGTATTCTTAGCTATTAGGGAGGCTGAGGCAGGAGGATAGCCTGAGCCTAGGAATTTGCAGTTGCAGTGAGCTATGAAGACAAAGATACTACTGCACTCTACCCCAGGCAACAGAGCAAGACACTATTTCAAAACAAAAACAAAACAAAAAAAAAAAAAGAAGGAGGAGGAGGAGGGAGGAAAGCAGAAAGGGTATATGGTCTTGGGGAGACAGCCAGAAGCCTCTTTCTTGATAAGTTTTTATTATTCCATCCTTAAACAGGTTGTAGGAATACATTCTTGAGTTTCTAACTTTATGTTGCAGAGAAAGGGTGTTTGATTAAAAGTAAAAAATAGCCTTACATTCTAGTTCCAGCTTTTCTACTAGCTTATTGTGTGGCCTTGAGGAATTCAGTACTCCCGATTTTGGTTTCTTTTTGTATAAAATAAGGAGGGATACTACATGTTTTGGAAAGTTCCTTGAAGCTCTGATTGTATATGTGTCCATGAATCTGATGGTAATTTTAAATGCCTATGTTTCATAATTCTTACTTTTACTTTACATAAATATCAGAACTTACCATGACAGGGATACATGGGAACATAAATTCTTCAATCCAATCTTATGTACATTAGAAAATTGTGTTAGTATAATGAAATTGCCCAACATTGCTTGTAGTTCTTTTTTTTTTTTTTTTTTTTTTTTGAGACAGAGTCTCACTCTCTTGCCTGGGGCGAGTGCCATGGCTTCAGCCTAGCTCACAGCAACCTCAAACTCCCGGGCTCAAGCAATCCTACTGTCTCAGCCTCCCAAGTAGCTGGGACTACAGGCATGTGCCACCATGCCCAGCTAATTTTTTCTATATATATATTTTTAGCTGTCCAATTAATTTGTTTCTATTTTTGGTAGAGACGGGGTCTCGCTCTTGCTCAGGCTGGTCTCGAACTCCTGAGCTCAGAACGATCCGCCTGCCTCGGCCTCCCAGAGTGCTAGGATTACAGGCGTGAGCCACCGTGCCCGGCCTGTAGTTCTTAATCCTGAACACTTGACTATAGTTTCATTGATCTGATTTTCAAATCTTACTCATCTGATGGAAGATATAGAACATATTAACCTAAGGGGTTATAATGAGATGGATATATGTATCAATAACTATACAACACATTACTTACTGGTTTTGGCTGAAAGTTGCTTTGAAGACATTATGGATATGTTTATAATAGATTAATAAAGAAAAGGTAGAGATATTCTTAGTCTCTGAGATTGAGGTCATGTAGCTTAACTACACTCCCCCAGAAAAATTCTGCATTTTGTCAGAGACAAAATTATTGGCTTTGGCTAGTTAAATCACTGTTGTGGTCCTGAATGCCATTTTAAACATTTTCTTTTGAATTAGACCTGCAAATAAACCTCGGGCATAGCTCGGCAAATTTAGAAGACTGAGCATGTCACTTAGCATGGGCAGAGTTACCCTCGCTGCCTAAGTGCCCCCTCATCTTAAGTGCAAATGGGGTTGCGTATTGATTCCATATCCGTTTTCTCTGCAAGGTCTCGATAGAGAATTTTTCCTATCTTATGTGGCTTTTCTGAGAATATAAGTTCCAAAATGTATTTTTCCCTTTTTTTTACTATGTATCTTTGGTGGGGAGGAAGAAGTGGCAGAGGAGATGACAGAAATGAGACCTCAGTTTATGTCTGCAAACTCTCTGGAAATCATGTTTAGCTACACTACGGAGAATCTTCTAGAGTTTCTCAATTCAAAACTAACTGGCCACTTTTGTCTTCTCTCTATTTCTGGGATTTCTCTTCCCCCTTGAGCAGTAGATAGAGAATGTACGGCAGCCATTAAGCCATGTTCTGCTCTGAAGACCAGCCGAGGGGAGAGAGAGGTATCCTGAGACACTCTGTGTCATCCTCAACACTACTGTCAATGTTTACTGGAAGGGCGGTGGTGGTGCTGCAGAACATCAGGTGAAGACAGGCACATTGCAGAGAACTCTGTTTACACTGAACAGACTGAACAGACAAATTTAAACATGTGTGCAGAGTTTTGCTTAACACTGAGATATGAATCCATTTCTTCTCTGTCCACATTTCCCTGCATCTCACTAAACCCAAAGAATAATATTGTCATATGTACCTTGACAATAATTACATTTGCCTTTGCTTTTCCCCTTAACCTTTGTTTACTATTGGCTTCAGCACACAGACTATTTGTATTTTTAGGTTCTTATTTGTCCATCCCCTTTGGGAAGTTTGGTGGTGTTTTTACAACTAAATTGTTATTGTACCTGTAACTGGAAGATTCTGTGGAGAAAGACAGCAAATTATTTTGAAACGATTTTTTATTTAGGGAAGAATCACTTAAAACGATCTTCCTTGCTTATCTAGAGATACTCATTTCCCTGGGGAAAGAGTGCAATAGAAATTTTTTATGCCCTGTTAAAAGCAGGCCCTTCAAATGGGCTATATTGGTACATATTAGGAAGTCAAATAGTGTGGAGTAAAATTGAAAATAAAATATTTCAGTTAGTATTTCAAAAATTAATAATCTGAGGAAAAATGAGCTTGAACCAAGAACAAAATAAAAAATGCAAGGATGGTGCAACTTGGATAGGTCAGGTTAATATTGACTGGTGTCTCTCATATATACCAAAAAGCAGTTATCTAGTTCTTTAAATAATTTTGATCACCTAAGAATAATATAGCTTACACACACTTGGATGAAAACCAACTGGTGTTAGACTGCTTACCAGTGAAGGACTGCTCAAACAAGGAAGCTTGGTGTACTAACCACTCCCGATAGCAAAATCACGTGGTTTCTCAAGGAGGTGAATGCAAACGCTTAATTTGGGCACAGAGGTAGGTGACATTGTGGGAATTGTACAAGGCAGACAAAGAGATACTGGGTAAAACCCCTCGAAAGAGGAATCCTGGTAGACGTTGCAGGCTGGCTGACCTGAATTCAACCTCTACCTCCTCCTGACCTGTCTCAACTACAGAGGCTGTAAAAGCTGAAGGTTTTATTTTCAAGCCTCTGTTACAGCGAGGGGACCAGATGACACACTTCAAATAAATGAGATACAGACAGTGCTCCTGGAGGGAGCCCCTAGTATGTCACTTCCTGAATAAAAAGGCAAAGCCTCTTAAAGAGAAGCTCTTTGTCTGTTGTCCCTTCCTTCTTTTCTTTCTTGGACATGGTAATGAGGCTTGGAGGGGCCGCAGCCATTGGAGGACCATGAATTGGCCAACATGGACATGAAAATCATCACATGAAAGATGGAGAAATAGAAAAAGAGAAAGAGCCTGGGTCTTTGTTAGTATCATTGGGCTTCTTTCTGTAGAAACTCTGCTTAGCTTAGAACTTCATGTTACACTAAAAAACATCCTGCCTTATATACCTAGTTATTTAAGCCACAATTTTTGGAGTTTTCTTTATTTTCAAGTGAATGCAATCTTAACTGATACGGTGATGAAAGAGGGAAGGGTCTTAGATTTAGAATGCATACATAAATGTAAGCATGCATGTTTGAGAACTTCTTGAGTGCTGTAGACATACTACTTCTGCTGACACTAATTGATTCTATTGTTTTATATCCAATGTGTATGACATGTATTCTACAACTGCTCAACATTGCTGCATGGAAGAAATCATGAACAGGGAAGAAATGGTGGCTCAAACTTCTGAAGCCCTCCATGACTGGGCCTGGGCTTGGAGGTAGCTATGTAACCCATTACTCAGATGGCTCTCCTACCCAGACATTACCTCTGAGTAGGGAGTAGAGCAGGCAGCCAACAGAATGCTGCACATAATTGTCGAAAAGGGAGGAGACCAACTTGTATGAGGCTAGGGCCTTCTTGGAGGGAAGAGTCTGAGCCTCCAGTTTGTATTCTCTGAGATTCAAAGTTAGGGAAACATGGTGGGGTAGAATGAGACGGCCTTGACCAAGAGAGATGGTCAAGTGTGAAAGGGCACAAAAGACCCCAAAGAAGAACTCATTGTGAGGAAGAGAAAATATGGCTTGTTAACTTAGGTACTGCACAAGGTCTGAGGATTTGTAGTGCTTGCTGGTTCTGGTCCTGCAGCTGACTTCTTTACTGCTCACTCAAATTCAGTGCCCTCCCCACTGGAGTGCTCCTCCCATGAGAGGATTATATAATACATCTCCACCCTGTGAACTTCAACATGCCATGTGATTCGCTTTGACCAATGAATTGTAGGAGGCAGTAACAAGTGTCACTTTTGGGCAAGGCAAAGAGCTGGTGTGTAGTCTATGCTGGCTCTTGTTCCTCCGGAGGGTGGCTGCTCTATCAGTGGGGGTCCTGAATGAGGATGATGCAGAGCAGAGCCAAAGCAGACCCGCATGGGCATACAGCCAAGCAAGAAATAAACCTTTGTTTTTAGAAGCCGGTTTGACTTGGGGACTGTTTATTTCTGCAACAAAGCTTAGCTATCTTGATTCCTCAACTAAGACTAATTGAGGGAACTTAATGTTACTAAGCTCAAAAGAGATAGTCTGTGCCTGCATGCTCTGGATGCCTCATTTCTCAAATGTGGTTCCACAGAGGGCTAAGGTTGTACCAGGTATTAATAGGATTACATGGGAGAAAATTGATATTAGTGAATTTCTTCTTAAATATCTAAGAAAAATACTAAACCTATAGCTACTCTTAGTCTCCTAGGATAATTTATTATTAAGAAGTGGTATGATGTTACTGAGAACACTGCTGTATAGAATAACATTGAGGTTATCAACTGGTACTCTTCTTATTTCTGTCCTTCCACTCCAAAGTTGTATTAATGTATCAAAATCAAATTCCTTCCCTTGAACCTTTCACCTCTTCCTTTCCCCGATCTAGACAGCCAGACATGAATCACCCTCTCCATTGGGGGATAGTGCACAAAGACAAGAAAATGAAGGTAGTATATTTGAGTCTAGAACTGGGATAGAAGAAAGACAGAAAATTACAGAAGTACTTAAAGGCAGAATAGAGAAAGAACCTACAGGATCGGGAAGTGTATATGGGAAAGCGTTGCGCAGAACCACTTGGAAGGGCTGTAGTATATGAGTGAGAGACCGTAAGTGCCTGCAGAATCAGCACAATGTGTCACCAGTCCCAGGAAGTCCCCTAAAAGTCAAGCAGGGGCTGTCTGTGCTCCTGTTGTGGTCCAGAGAAGACTGCCAATAGACAGTAGAGTAGACATGCCAGCAAAGTGCTTGTCAATCTTCCAGCACGAGTGCTGCCTTCTGACTCACCAAGGGTGGAGGATACTCAGGAGACCCTCTGAAATGCAGAGTAGGGTGTGGGCACCTGGTAGAGGGTGGTGGTGGTGATGGTGGCTTAAGGAAAAAGCTCCTTCCTAGACCAAGCTGGGACCAAAAAAGGTCAGCTGGAAATCTCCTAACATGCCCCTGTTCCCCAGGAAGTCATGCCATGCCTGACGCAGCAGCAGGATGTTTAATCTGCACTTTGCTGCATGGGCAGCATTTACTCAAGTCAGTGTTACCTATTTTGTCTTAAAACTTATTTTTTATCTTAAAATTTTAATTCGACTCAAGAAAATTGAAAATATATTTTCACACAAAAACTTGTATATGAAAAACAATAGATGCTGGCTTGGATGCGGAGAGAAAAGAACATTTTGATGGGACTGCAAATTAGTACAGCCTCTATGGAAAACAGTGTGGAGATTCCTCAAAGAACTAAAAGTACACCTACTAGTCGATCCAGCAATCCCACTACCCAGTATCTGCCCAAAGGAAAATAAGTCATTTTATCAAAAAGACACCTTCATTCAAATGTTTATTGCAGCACAATTCACAATTGCAAAGATGTGGAACCAACCCAAGTGCCTATCAATTTATGAGTGGATTAACCAAATGTGGTATATGTATATCATAGAGTACTTAGTAGGCCATAAAAAAGAATGAATTAATGCCTTTTGCAACAATTTGGATGGAACTGGAGACCATTATCCTAAGCAAAGTATCTAAAGAATGGAAGAACAAACAACACATGTACATGCCATTAAACTGGAGCTAACAGATGAGCACACATGTGAACAGTGGAAAGTAAAACTCAGTGAAACGCAGGGGGGAGGGAGGAGGAGGCGGGTACCTACCTAACCGGTACAATGAACACTATTTGGGTGATGGGCACACTTTACAGCCATGACTCAAGCATTACAAAAGCGAGCCATGTAACCAAAAACATTTGTACCCTCAATATTTTGAAATAAAAAAACTTTTGTATATAAATTCTAATAGCATTATTCCTAATACCCAAAAAGTGGAAACAACCCAAATGTCCATCAACTGATGAATGTATAAACAAAATGCAGTCTATCCTCCATACAATGGGATATTATTCAGCAATAAAAAGGAATGAAGTACTGAGTCATGCTACGGCATTCATGAACCTTGAAAACACTATGCTAAGTGAAATAAGCCAGATACCAAAGGAATCGTATTTTAAATTCTATTCATAAGAAATGTGCAGAAAAGGCAAACCCATAGAGACAGAAAGGTTAGAGATTGCCAAGAGCTGGAGAGAGAGGAAAATGGGGAGTGACTAATAGGAAATGGGATTTCTTTTGGAGGTGATAGAAATATTCTGAAATTAGTAGTGATGGTTATGTGATTTGCGAATATGCTAAAAACCATGTTAAAAGGTTGTAGTACCTTATATCTCAATAAAAAATCAATCTGTAATAATATTTGGTTTTGATTGCATGTAAAAATATTTACACTACCTAAACTTGCTCTCTGTGGATCTAAGATTGAAAGAAGAAAGTTTTAAACAAAAGGCAGAATTTTGATAGCCCACAAACTATGTCTATCTCAAACAAGCATAAAGTGAGTGCTTCAAAGTGAAATTGAAAAATCACAGACTTTGCTAAAAAAGGAAGTCAGCTATTCAGGATAAAACAATTGAATTTTGTAGAAGCTTACTTCAGTAACCCCCAAAGCGTACTACTCATATTGTTCTATTGTTCTTGGGAAATATGAGTTTTTTCAGGTATAATACAATAAAGACAAAATTTAGAAATGGACTATATGTTGTCCTTGATCAGCAACATTATTCTTAATATTGGACAGGCTAAATTGGTGGCTGCTATGCTCATGATTTAGTTCTAACTTCCTCCACCTGACTGGTGCCACTACTGCATGAGGCTAGTTGGCAAGAGTTTATGGAGGGCGAGTACACCAGTCTGTCATCAGCTTTTGACAGTGGTGAACTGTGTTTCTGTTTGAAGTGGAATTTGTGAATAGTTGCACAGCTCAACAGTATTTTTTAATTCTGTCTGCTTAACAGCCCATGATGTCAAAGAAGACCAAGAGAATGATGAAGGAAGAAAACAGATTCTTAATGAGGATTATCCTAGTGAGAATGGCTTTTATCAAAAAGTCCCAAAACAATAGATGCTGGCATGGATGCAGAGAGAAAGGAACACTTATACACTGTTGGTGGGACTGCAAACTAGTGCAGCCTCTATGGAAAACAGTACGGAGATTCCTCAAAGAAGTAAAAGTAGACCTACCATTTGATTCAGCAATCCCACTACTGGGTATTTACCCAAAGAAAAAAAAGTCATTTTATCAAAAAAACACTTGCACTAGAACATTTATTGCAGCACAATTCACAATTGCAAAGATGGGGAATCAACCCAAGTGCCTGTTAATTCATGAGTGAATTAATAAAATGTGGTATATGTACACCATGGAGTACTACTCAGCCATAAAAAATGAATTAATACCTTTTGCAACAATCTGGATGGAATTGGAGACCATCCTCCTAAATGAAGTATCGCAAGAATGGAAAAACAAACACCACATGCACTCACTACTAAATTGGAACTAACCAATCAGCACTCATGTGCACAGACAGAAGTAAAACTCGAAGGAAATCATGCAGGTGAGGGGGGAAAGAATGGGGGAAATCATACCTAATGGGTGTAATATACACATATCTAACAGATGATGGGTACATTTATAACTTTGACTCAAGCAGTACAAAAGCAACACACATAACCAAAACATTTGTACCCCCATAATATCCTGAAATAAAAAAATAAATAAATGGGGATTGGGAATTGCAATATTATCTTGTTTCTGCTAAAGATAAGATGATTTGCTTGCTTTATGATACTGCCATACCAACATTAAAGAAATTCAGTGCTCTAACACTCACAAGGACCACAAATATTTTAAATTAGAGGGAGAGGCACGAAAGGTTGTATTGCAGAAATTAAAAAATGAAAAACAAAAGCAAAGATAATTTTTTTCAAGAAACGATAAGACCTCAGAATAATGCCACTGAAGCAACTTATTAAGTAGCTTATATACTTGGGAAAAAAGGGAAGCCATTCAGTGATGTAGAAATTGGGAAAAAATGCATTGTCAAAGTTGTAGGATGCTTAGACCCCGATAACATTTCAAAGTACAAACAACTGCCTCTTTCAAGGAGAACCATAACTGATTGGCAGCATGAATTATCCTTCAACTTAACAGAACAATTTCATGAAATACTTCAAAGGGAAAATATATATTATATTATTCAATCACTTTGGATGAATCAACTGATACTACTGACTCAGTGCAGGTTTTATACTTCATACAGGTGATAACAGAAGATTTTCTTTGTTATGAAGAGTTACTCACCTTGGACACTCTTGCAAACAAAACATGGGGAATAGATATCTTCGACAACTTTCAAGATAAATGTCGTGAGGTTGGTGAAAGAATGGCCTTGGTAATAAAATATCTAACAGAAAAAAATAAACTAGCAGAAAAAAAGGAGAAAACTCACAGCACATAATTGCCTGTTTGAAGAGAAAGATCACAACACACAACTGTCCCCTTTGTTTGATTAACTGCCTGTGGGTTAACTTTTTCTCTCCCTAAGAATTTGTTTTCACAGCACTTGAAAAGAACTGAGTAGACAGAAGAAGCAGTTATGCTTCCCTAGATCATGCCAGACCACATTCCAAGGAGACTGATAAGCCAGCCTCACAGAGAAGAGAGAGAAAAAAAAAGGAAAAACAGACACGGCCACTTCACAGCTGCCTCCTGCTATCAGCTGGCAACAATAACTATTCTTTTTTCCCCCTTGTCCCTTGATCCCAGTGAAAACCCTGAACCCCTTACCTTCTCCATGGGCACTTCTTCTTTCTTTCTTTCCTGTCATGCCCTTCCCTTGGGAAGTAAAATAAACTTTCTTTCTTTAAAATGACTCTAATCTTTGTGTCAAGAATTCTTTCTCATCCCACACTATAAGTTCCCACCCTAACAGTTGAACTGAATTTGGTACATTTAGTGAGTGTATGTACAGATGGTGCACCTTCCAAGACAGGAAAACACGAAGAGTTTATTGCACAGAAAAAAAAGTATTAACATATCCAGATGCTCTCATTTCTTTTCATTGTATCTTGCATCAGCAAAATCTCTATACTTAAGCTACTACTTTGCAATAATTTATAAGTATTGTTAACTATATTTGTGCAAATGCAATGTTTAGTAACATGTAAAAGTTGAACGATGAAGTGATCAGTGTGGATTTGCCATACCATTCTAAAATGCATTGGCTCTCACAGGGACAGGGTGTTAGCCAAAATTTTATCTCTGCAAGAACAGATAGTTATATTTTATGGTGAACAGAATCAGCAATGTGAATTATTCAAAGAAGATTTCTATAGGAATGCAGCTTTTCTGTGTGATATGATGTAAAATCAAAATGCCTTGAATATTTCTTTGCAAGGTAAAACTAAGTCTATATATGATATGTGGCAAAAAAAAAAAAAAAAAAAACTAAGCATTTCAAAAAAAGCTATCTTTCTTTCAGAACACTTCCTCAAAAGAAGATTTTAGATGAACATGTTCCCCAGTTAGCAAAGGTCATTGATGAGCAGGATGATATATGTGAATCACTTGAAGAATATGCAGCTGTTATAGACTTATTAATTGGAGAATAAAATGAAAAGTTCACTGACTTTGAGAATCATGACATCACACTCAAATGAGCATTTCAGCCTCACCTAGGTGATATCACCAAGGCACCTAAAGAACTACAGGTGGAATTGATTGAGCTCTCAGTAGATGACATTTTAAAGTCATTGTTTGATGCTAAGAAAATCCAACTGAAATATGGAAAAATGCAGAACACCCATGCCTTTGGCAACATGCCCAAAAAATGTTTTCTTGCTTTTCAACCACTTTTTGCTGTGAATCTACATTTTCCTACCTAACCCAAATCAAGACACCCTTAAGGTTACAAATGACTGATACCCACCTAGAGGATCAACTGAAACTGGGGACCTCCATGCTGCAAGCAAATATTCAATGCTTTTCCAACAAAAAGCAGATACAACGAAGTCATTAAAAGGTTAGTTAACTGTAAAATTAACAAATAATTTTCATTTTTGATATTATTAAGTACATAATAGTTAAATTTTTGCAAATTAATGTACATTTTTAAGTATATCTAATTGAAGTTTCTTGAATGTGGCCTTATTTGATTATAGCTGAATTAATGTGGCCTTCCAACATGAAAGGTTTCCCTACCCTGGTCTACCCTATAGTCCAACCATTGTCTGACAGAAGTGCAATGACAGTCACAAATATAATTTCCAATGTACTAGTATCATAAAAAAGGACCAGGTAAAATTAATTTTAATGATGCATTTTATTTAGATGGATTTACCTAAAATATTTTTTAACATGTGGCCATAAAAAATTATTGAAATATTTTATTCTTTTTTGTGTGTGTGCTAAGTCTTTGAAATCTGGTGAGTATTTTACACTTACAGCATATCTCAATTTGTACTAGCCACATTTCAAATGCTCAGTAGCCACATGTGGCTAGTGGCTACCACATTGACAGTGCAGTGCTAGCGTTTATGGTTTGGGAACATAGCCCTAAACACGACCACAAATATGAAATTTCCTTGAAAAGACTTGTTTAATTAAAAAAATTAAGTAATTATTACTGCGTAAAATTGCTCTGGGGAAAGGGGTCATGTTAACTCTATGGTTCTGCTTCTCACCAGCACGTTACCTTGAACCTCAGAAAGACGGGAGCAGGACACAGAGACTTCAGTTCAGTCCCAGAAGATACTAATTAATTAGAAGACCTTAAGTAAGTCATGTGGCCTTGCTAAGTCTCAGTTTTCTCATCTGTAAGATGGCACGCTTAGATGAGATAATCTCTAAAGTGCCTTTTAAATTCTAAGATTCTAGTTAGAATGGTTTTACCCTTATCATGACTGGGGCTGGATTTTTTTTAAAATGAAAAAAATGGCCTTTTGTACAGTACCCTGTAGAGTAACCAGTTTGGGGCTACTTTTTCCAAGGATGATAATGGCTATGCCCTGCCGCCATTAAACTCCATCATTACTGAGCAGCCATTGGCAAAGGGGGGAGGGGTCCCCCCAAGTTGAGTGGCACAGACAGCTCCTAAGATGCTGTCTTGAACATGTCCTTTAGAAAGAGTTGGCTTAGGTTTAGGGATTTGAAATCAAGAACTTGTTGGCAGTAGGTGCCCGTGAAGGGAAGTCTGATGAATTACCCTTTCTGGCATTGGCACTGGAATTCCCCTGGGCATTTCACCTCAAGGCAGGAGAAAAGTCCAGTGTCCATAACGGATTAATGATCCACTGGGTGTTTCAGAGGCCAGGATAAGATTGGAACATTAAAGGAGGAGAGGAATGAGAATTTCCTGCTTTCACCCCATGGTCAGTGAACTAGCTGGTTGAGGACAGATGCTAATGTCTGAGGATGGGATCTTGCTTTGGCAACTGCGGTGGTCACAGCTATACTTTGGATGGATTTCAGCTTGAAAAGTCCTCCGGCACAGGCTCTGCACACTCCCGAGAGACCGTCCAGGCATTCTTCAGACAAGGACACTTGCCTTTTCTTCTACAGATTTTTAGAGCAACGGTGATGGAAACAGAAGGGTCTTCCTGTGGTCTGATCTGAATTTACTCACAAGGCAAATTTCAGTTCCTCTGATTATTTGAAGTCTCCTCTCAGACAAGACACCAGGGTTAATTAGCAGAGTTCATGTACTGTCACCTGCACACTTAGGAATAAAGAATTTAGAACCAGGTCACGAGGTCAGTGTAATTCATTACAAGTGTGCGGAGCAAAATGGTTTATTTAGAGATATTAATAATGGCTCTTTATCATACATAGATTAAATATGTATAGTATTTTCTGGTCTCTTTCTTCAAACCCTTATAAAAAATTACATTGAGGGTTTTTTTTAATGAGAATCCCTGATTTAAGCTGTTAGGTCCCGTGTAGTTTAAGAGGTGAAAAATTCCTGCCTAAATAAGAATATTTAGATTGCAGAGTCTGAGCTAGGATATTGATTTTTTTTTTCTTTTTTTTTTTCTTTTTTTTTTGAGACAGAGTCTCACTCTCTTGCCTGGGGTGAGTGCCGTGGCGTCAGCCTAGCTCACAGCAACCTCAAACTCCTGGGCTCGAGCAATCCTACTGTCTCAGCCTCCCGAGTAGCTGGGACTACAAGCATGTGCCACCATGCCCGGCTAATTTTTTCTATATATATTTTCAGCTGTCCAATTAATTTCTATTTTTGGTAGAGACGGGGTCTCGCTCTTTCTCAGGCTGGTCTCGAACTCCTGAGCTCAGGACGATCCGCCCGCCTCGGCCTCCCATAGGATATTGATTTTTGAATCTTTATGCAGAAACTCTCTACCTTTAACATTTTTTTTATCCCTTTGGGCATGAATTTGTACCCAGGTTGAGTTTCCCCTTAAGAAATGGCCCTGATGTTTTTAGAAAAATACGATAAAGGACAAAAGAGTGTGCAGTTCAGCTTTCCTTCCAACTGAGACATCTTATCAGTAAATTCCTACATTCTTGGATTGATTTCTGGCAAGCAGGACAAAATGAAATATGGAATGTGAGTTCAGGTGAGGTGAAGTGAGGCTGTTTACTTGACAAAATACCTGTGTTTTTGTTCTGCAGCAGCTGGGTATTTATTTCTGGCTCTGTGTGCCAAACAATGTCATTGAGTGGGCCAGTGCTGGGTTGAGCATTGATGTGTGTTGATCAGTTTTCATTCTTGCATCATCATTCTTCAATAAAGTTATGTGGAGGAAATGTCAGGACCTCCTCAAGTAAAAGACAGGTGAGGTCACTGAGGGGTTACTTCAGGTCTTCTGCTGGCCTTGGCTCTGGGCCCATAGGTCTGGCCCCTCTTGGTTATGGGGCCTTCTCAGATCAACGTGGGCCTCCGACCCCCTGCCTGTCTTTCCCATCTGTTCTCACCCTGGTTTCAGCCACTCCTCACCTTTCACACCCTGTGGCTGTCCCAGCATGCTGTACCACATATTCATGGCCGCACCGTCATTCGTGATGTTCTCTTTGATTGAAACAATCTTCTACTCCCTTGCTTGCTAGATGAACCTTTATTCATTCCTCAACACCCAAGTTGAATTTCTCTCCCTTTGTGACGTCCTTCTAAAATCCCCCCTCCCTTCTCTACCACCCTGGCCAGAAGTAACTGACACCTCTCCCTGTGTTTTCAAAGCCTACTGATTATCTCTCTAGTATAGCACCCACCATGTGATTTCATGGTGCGAAGTGGCTTTAGGCGAGCTTCTCATGCTTTCTAGACCTGAGCTTCATCATCTGTAAAATATGAATTAAAATAGTGCCTACCTCATAGGGCTGTTGTAAAGATATTATGCTTACAAAGCCCTCACCTAGCACAATGAGTGGCACTCAGTAAGAAGTCAATCAACGGCGGCTGCTATTGTTACCACTTGCATGCTTGGCAAGGTTTAGCGGGGAAGACCAAAGCCAGTCTCTCTTTGCTCTACTCCATTCCTTTTAAAAAGCATTTTATTATGAAAAGTTCCTAATATACACAAAAGTAGAAGGCATAGTATAATGAACCTCCATGACCTATCGCTAAACTTCAACGATTATCAATTACTGTAAACATGCTTCATCTATTCCTTCCCTCTCCACTCCTCACTATTTTTCTATTAGCTTTATCAAAGTTAAATTTACATACCATAAAATTTGCACCCATAAAATCAGTACAATTTCATAATTTTTGGTAAATTTAGAGAGTTGTGAAATCATCAGCCACAATCCAGTTTTAAAGTCCATTCCTTTTTTATTTAAAGAGAGCAAAAGCAACTCTCTTCCATATGTCATTAGTATATTTTACTCTGTTTTTATTTATTTTAAAGTTTATTTTTAAAAATTTATTTTAAAAGTCTGTATGTTGATAGACTTAGGGGTACAAGTGGTTTTGGTTGTTTGGGTGAATTGTATAGTGGTGACGTCTGGGTTTTCAGTGTACCTGTCACCCAAATAGGGTACATTGCACCAGATAGGTAGTTTTTCTTCCCTCACCACCCTTCCTGCTTCTGAGTCTCCAGTGTCCATCGTACCACTTTTTATGCCCCTGTGTACCTGTAGCTTAGCTCCCACTTACAAGTGAGATCATGTGGATTTGGTTTTCCATTCCTTCATTACTTCATTTAGGATAATGGCCTCTAGTTCCATTCCAGTTGCTGCAAAAACATTATTTCATCCTTTTTATGGCTGAGTAGTATTCCATGGTGTATATATACCACATTTTCTTTGTCTACTCCTAAGTTGATGGGCACTTAGGTTGATTCCGTATCTTTATAATTATAAATTGTGCTGCAATAAACATATGATTGCAGGTATCTTTTTGATATAATGATTTCTTTTCCTTTGGGTGGGTACCCAAGTAGTAGGATTGCTAGATCGAATGATAGATCTACTTTTAGTTCTTTGAGAAATCTCCATGCTGTTTTCCATAGAGGTTGTTTACCTTCCTACCAACAGTGTATGGTGTTCCCTTTTCACCACATCTGTGCCAACATCTATTGATTTTTGACCTTTTAATAATGGCCGTTCTGTCTGGAGTAAGGTGGTATCTCATTGTGGTTTTAATTTGCATTTCTCTGATGATTAGTGATATTGAGCATTTTTCATCTTTGTGTCACCATTTGTATATCTTCTGAAAAATGTCTGTTCATGTTGTTTGCTCACTTTTTAATGGGATTATTTAATTTATTTTTCTTGATGATTTGTTTGAGTTCCTTGTAGATTCTGGATGTTAGTCCTTTCTGGGATGTATAGTTTGAAAATATTTTTTCCCATTCTGTATGTTGTCTATTTACTCTGTTGATTATTTCTTTTGCTGTGCAGACTCTTTTTAGTTTAATTAAGTCCCATTTATGTATTTATTTATTTTTTTTGTTGCATTTGCTTTTGGGGTCTTAGTCATGAATTCTTTGCCTAGGCCAATGTCCAGAAAAGTTTATCCTAGGTTTTCTTCAGAACTTTTATTGTTTTAGGTCTTACATTTAAATCTTTGATCCATCTTGAGTTAATTTTTTTGTATGGTGAGAGACAGGCATTCGGTTTCATTCTTCCACATGTGGCCCTCCCGTTTCCTCAGTACCATTTATTGAAAAGGGCACCCATTTCCTAGTGTACGTTTTTGTCTGCTTTGTCAAAGATCTGTTGGTTGTAGGTATTTGACTTTATTTCTGGGTTCTCTATTTTATTCTATTGATCTATGTGTCTACTTTTATGCCAGTACCATGCTGTTTTGGTTACTATTGCCTTATAGTATAATTTGAAGTTGGGTAATGTGATGCTTCCAGGTTTGTTCTTTTTGCTTAGGATTGCTTTGGCTATTTGGGCTCTTTTTTTGGTTCTATATGAATTTTAGAATTTTTTCCTAATTCTGTGAAAAGTGAAAAATGACATTGGTATTTTAATAGGAACTGTATTGAATTTATAGGTTGCTTTGGGCAGTATGGTCATTTTCATAATATTGATTCTTCCAATTCATGAGCATGAGATGTTTTTTCATTTGTTTGTGTCTTCTATAATTTCTTTCATCAGTGTTTGGTAATTCTTCTTGTATAGATATTTTACCTCCTTGGTTAAGTATATTCTTAGTTATTATTATTATTATTATTTTACAGCTATTGTAAGTGGGATTAAGTTCTTGAACTGATTCTCAGCTTGGTGTATTGCAGTGCTACTAATTTTTGTACATTGATTTTGTAACTTAAGACTAGTGAATTCGTTTATCAAATCTATGAGTCTTTTGGAGGAGTCTTTAGGGTTTTTTAGGCATAAGATCATACCATCAGCAAACAGACACAGTTTGACTTCCTCTTTTACAATTTGGATGGTCTTTATTTCTTTCTCTTGCCTGATTGCTTTGGGTAGACCCTCCAATACTATGTTGAATAGACATGGTAAAAGTGGGCATCCTTGTTGTATTCCAGTTCTTAGGGGGAATTCTTTCAACTTTTCCCCATTCAGTATGATATGGCTGTGAGTTCATTATATCTGGCTTTTATTAATTTATTACTCTATTTTTAATAAGGGCTATGATGAAAAGAGACAACCCTCACAGAGGAAGGCCTGGCATGCATGGGCACTTTTATCTTTTCTGTATCTGCTTTGAGAGAAAGTTCTATTTCCTCCACACTGCAAGAGCCTATTTTGGAAACAAGAAGGTCTTTGGACTTAACTGTCTACTTCTCTTAATCTTTTCCTCCCACTAAAATGAAAACCATCTGGCATTTTGAAAAGGTGGAAGATAAAGAGATGAACAAACAAGCTATAAAATACTGCTGGAGGCTGAAGATGTTTGTTTAATATGTGTATGGAAAAAACAGGATGAGGTCACTTAAAAAAGACGATCATGACTTAGTGTGGTAAAACCCAATTCCTTTCTGACTTCAATTCATCATGCTGCTTTGGTCAGCTTAGATGTTGTATTTGCCATGGAGACTGTAATTATTTGCAGCAACCACATTACCAGCTCTAATTTCTTTTCTTTTTCTTTTTTTTTTTAAGTTGCTCAAAGCAACAACCAACTCTGAACTATTTAGAGAGTGTCCAAACAGCACAACTGTGGCTCATTCATTTGCTCAACAAACATTTATTGAGTTCCTCTGACTGTTGAGGTTATCCTACTGGGTTAACCTAAGCAGCTAGGTATGGTAGAAGGAACATATGTCAGTTTAAATAATGACTCTATTATTTAACTCTAAACCTCAATTACCCTTTCTGCAAAATAAGGATAATAATAGTTCCTACTATACAGGATTGTTGAGAAGTTTAATGAGATCATGCATATAAAATGCCTACATTATGCATGACACGTTGCAGACATTTAGTAACTGTTAGTGCCCATCTTTAAGGTGTCAGCAGGGTCACAGATGTTTTTGGTCAAGTTCACTAGAAGCAGAGCCCAAAATGGAAATTTTTGTGAAAGTAATTTATTAAGGTTATGCACTTATCAAGAAAAAGTAATTTATTAAGGTTATGCACTTATCAAGAAAAACCAATAAGGCAAACTGTCAACACAATCAATTTTAGAACATTTTTATTATCCCCCCAAACCCTGCAACCCCTTAGCCAATCCCACATCATCTACCAGGCCTAAGCAACCACTAATCTACTTTCTGTCTCTGTGGATTTGCCCATCCTGGACATTTCATATAATATGGAATGTCATATCAGAATGAAATAATATTTGTGAATGGAATTATATAATTCCTTTTTGCTGTTGAGTAGTGTTCCATTGTGTGACGATATCACTTTTCATTTATCCAGTAATGAGTTTATGACTATTTGGATTGTTTTCACTTTTTGGCTATTGTAAATAATGTTGCTGTAAACATTAGTGTATTAAGAAAAAAAAGAAAAGATAAAGGAAAAACCTATAAGGGAGGGAGTGAAGCAAGATAAGGCAGGGGAAGAAGCCAAGGAAACATGTAGACTCAGGTAAAGTCTAGCCTTGGCCTGATCCTTTGGGGGCTCTGGAGGAGCAACAGCACCACAGAATTGTTCCCCACTGAAGCAAGGAGGCCATGTCCGTCATTCATTGTCTGTGGGCTGCTCTGGTGGGGATTGGGGTATGTCACTTCCAGGAACAACAGGGGATCCTGCCAGCTGTGGTCTATTCTAAGGACAAAGGAGACTTCTGTGAGCCCTTTGCAGTCAGCCCTCAGGGAAGCTGGGGCATGACAGTGCTGGCCTGCTAAAGGGGATCTGGATGGAGCAGCACAGCATCTGCTGCAACAGAGACAAAATAGAAATGGACTCTGCCAGACAAAAGTGGGCACATTTTGGAAGAAGATGAGACATGGATGAATCATTAGAGGAGGGGACATTCTTCCATTCTTTTAGCTGGAGAGACTTTGTGAGGAAGGAAGCAATGAGGTGGAAATATACATCAGGAGATGAAGGAGAACTTCACTGACATTTCCAGGCAGGGGAATATTATTGGCCAAGACTTGGGAGGAAAATCAGGGTTCTTTCATTCAATGTGCCAGACACTGTGCTCGGTGCTGGGGAGACCATGGTAAGTGGAAGGGTGAGTATATTGTTTGGCTTGAATTTGTACAATATTAAGAGGAAACGTTGAAAAAAAAAAGAGGAAACATTGAAAAATACCAGTGATGGTATTAGAGACAGATATAGTTAAGAAACTGATTAAAGTAAATGAATAGTATTGAGAATAATTATTCTATTAATACTTAGTTTATATTTTATAATAATGCTCAGATAATCAATATAAAGAAGTTTTAAATTTTGCTTTAGTGTGTACAGTATATGTTACTTTTGTTTTTTGGAAGTTTATTTTTGAAAATAGTTTTTTAATAGAACTGTTTTAAAGGTCCATCAATATAATAAAATCGAACAGTCACCTAAAAATATTTCATGAAGTTACCTAATTTGAATTTTGAGCACCCTCTTTTATACTCAAAAGCTATAAATTATGTGATCTCTCCACCTATGTCCCCAACTAGCAAATCCAGGCCCTGACACTGGTAGCATACTAAAGGACACAGGATTCTCCCTGCTTAGAGGGCAGGAAAGGGCTGTGAATCCTCGTTTTTGTCTTGTCACCCATTTTTTTCTTGCAACTGTCCACTTCCTCCTGAGGCCACATAAATTGAGCACTTACTATGTCCCAAGAGCTGACCTAAGCACTTTGCATGAATCAACTCATCTAATCCTTACAGTAGCCCTATCACATAGGTATTATTATCCTCATTTTTACAGATAAAGAAACTAAGGCTCAATTTAAGTTAATTTCCCCAAATGTACATAGTTTATAAATGACAAATCTGAGATTAGAATCAAGAGCATGAAGATGGTGGACTAGAAATGCTGCCAGCCAGAGTGTCTCTGCAAAAAAGACAGATTTTAGAAGAAAGTAAAAAAAATAAATGAGCAGAAAAACTTAGATTGGGTGAGGGTCGGAAGGAAGGGTGCCTGAAACTACAGGAGACTTCATGGGAAGACTTTGCAGAGGAGAACTGGAAGGAGAAAGGTCCCCAAGAGGCTTGGAGACCAGCGACAAGGGTAGGTGGAGCAGATACATTTCCCCTCCCTTGCATCTCAGACTGTTGGTGGGCTCCTGAGCAGTTGGAGAGACCTGCCGACACCAGCCCAGAGACGGCTGCCACCAGTGAGCGGTGGCCTCCTGCAGACAGAGCATGAGGCTCCCAGCTCCCTCGGGCCACCTCCCCACGTGCAGACCCAAGCCTATCGGCTGACGTCATATTACTCCATTCTCTCCTTCCCTTTCCCTACCGGTGGGTGCCCAGAGAGACAATTTAGCCATCACACGGAGGCATCTACAAAGAATGGGACCTTTCCTTTTGGGGCCCTACAGCAGACTAAGGGGTACTCAGACCGCGAGCTCCTTACCTGCCAGCCCCCCCAGGTTCTGCTTGCCTGATGACTCCACGAGAGTGAGGCAAATCCCGAGGTGGAGCGAAATCGATCCAGCTTGGGCACCCTGTAGGTGATTCGGGACCAGTGCCCCTCCCCCTGGTAGGGTCAGGGATTGATCTCCAGGGCCCAGGGGACAGGCCTGCAGACCAGACCCTGTACACCCAGGTCACGATCGCACTGCCCCTGGGCACAGAAGGGAGATCTGTGGAAGAGCCTACTGAGGAGTGTGTGCCTTCAGAGGCAGATCAGACTGCCTGAGCAGCAACCCTCCTCCCAAAAGAGGGCTGTGCACCCAGCTCAGGCTGTGATCCTGGGCTGGGAACCACCCAGCCCACATCACAGCCAGGGGAGATCCATTGGCCTGAGGTCCTGCTTGCTGGCAGAGGCCTGGGAGAGGCCACGGAGTCGGGGGAGGGTGCAGGGGAGCAAGACCTGCTCCAGAGTGCAGGTCTTGGACAGCCCCAACCCCCAAGCCCAGACTTTTCAGCTGAGCAGAGCCATTTCAGCCCCTCCCAGCAGCTTTGAACAGAAGCAAAGAACAGACCTTTGACCCCTGCTAACAGCAGTTGTGGAGCCTGAGGGCAGGCTTACCCAACCCAACCCCACCCAGACTCACTCCCAGACCTGCCTCCACTGAGGTGGAGAATAAGGACACACTTGGAAGTCCCGGGGCCCCACCCACCTCCCAAGGAACAAGAGGGGCTCTCCAGAGGAATAAGAGCTGGCTACAGGCCCAAAAACAGCACTGCAGCTCGCTCCTCCTAGCAAGTGCCATCTACTGACAGGGAGGTCATTCTGCACACCCTTTTACTGCATCTACTGATTCATTATAAAGGGTGTGGTCGACTCTCACCCACAAACACCACCTATGGGCTCAGAGACTAAACATGGTGTGTCATTATCCAAATGAAAATCTAAAGGCAAGAAGGAACAACTGATCCAGATGGGAAGGAACCAGCGAAAGAACTCTGGAAGTATGAAAAATCAAATGGAAAGCACACTCCCAAAGAGGAACAACAGCTCCCTAGCAATTGACATTAACCAAACTCAGAACACTAAAATGACAGAAGAAGAATTTCAAACATGGATTGTAAGAAAACTGAATGATATGCAAGAAAAAATGGATAACCAAACACAAAGAAGCCACAAAAAAAATTCAGGACTTAGAAGAAAAATTCACTAAAGAAATTGAAATATTAAAGAAAAATCAAACCGATCTCCTGGAAATGAAGGACTTATTCAGGAAACTACAAAACAGAGTGGAAAGCCTCAAGAACAGGGTAGATCAAACAGAAGAAAGAATCTCAGAGATTGAAGACAAGTTCTTCCAATTAAACAAGTCAGTCACAGAGGCTGAGCAGAAAATTAAGAGAAAAGAAATAAGCAAAAAATGTGGGATTATGTGAAAAAACCGAACCTGAGGGTGATAGGGGTTCCGGAAGGTGAAGAAGAAAACACTGAAGGGCTGGATAAGCTATATGAAGAATTAATAGAGGAGAATTTCCCAGACTTTGCTGAAAATCTAGATATACAGGTACAAGAAGCTCAACGAACCCCAGGGAGATTCAAGGCAAATAGGAAGACACCACGTCATGCAGTCATCAGATTGACCAAAATATCCACTAAAGAGGCCCTTCTACGAGCTGTAAGGTGGAAGAAACAAGTAACATACAAAGGAAAGCCCATCAGAATAACTCCAGACTTCTCAACCGAAACCCTACAAGCAGGAAGAGACTGGGGTCCCATTCTCACTTTTCTGAAACAGAATAAAGCCCAGCCTAGAATCTTGTACCCTGCTAAATTAAATTTCATATATGAAGGAGAAATAAAGACATTCTCATGTAGGGACCGTCCCTGGGCAAAAATTGGCTTAAGCCCAGAGTCAGCGAAACCGGATGTACTCTCCTTGGGGCCAGAGGTCAACAGGTCCAGACACGGCCTGTTGAACAAACAGAACTATTCTTCATGATAGACAGCTTTATGGCAGATAGCCAAGGGCCTGGGGTCTTGCAAACAAGCCAAGGCACCTCATTGTCCTGCACACGGTGATGAGGTCAAGAAGTTAGGATGCAAACATCCGCTTCCCTTGAGCAATCGTCTGGAAGGAATGAAAATGTGTTTTCCTCAAGGCACCCAAGGTGGTTACGTACCAGGAAGTAGCTGCCGGAC